>ML120356.1:962797-1139127 GCA_003788595.2 Choiromyces venosus 120613-1
GGGTTTTTTTTTTTTTTTTTTTTTTTTTTTTTTTTTTTTTTGTTTTAATACTTTGTCTTGCGTTTCGATAGAGTGCGTGGTGTATGTACATGTGTGTGTGTGTGTGTGTGTGCGCAGCGGCACGTTTCTTAATTTTGCTTTGTTGTTTATTGCTGCATCCCAGCTGGGATGCTGAGATCGCGGTCATGGGGTGTCACTCGGTATAACTGTGATTTTAATTTTTTTTTGCTCCGGGGGTGGGGATTCAATGGGTGTGTTGTTTTTTTTTTTTTTATCACTCTACTGTGGTTTTACAGACTGGATTAGCCTTGTGGATTGCTACAGTTACTAGACAAAAAGTGGTGGTGGTGAAACGACACTTCTCTCTTTTTGCCCGAGATTACAGTGGCCTAAGGGGAGGGGTATTGCGCGATTGAGGTCTGTGCTGGAGAGGGAGCTGTCCTGCAGGCAAAGGGGAATCTTGTTTCACCGGCAACTTTTGTCTAGCGACTGTACCATTCTGTACAGTAGTGCTCGAGGGTGTGGTGTGCGGTAGGGTATACCGGTAGTAGAAATCACAATCCTTGTCTTGACACAGAAGGCAGATTTGTACGGTACGGGATTAGAAAGGGTTGCTTTTCCGATTTTTAATACACCTCCTCGGGCACGTTTATAATATAGTATAGTTAGGTAAGTATGGTATGGTATGGCATAAGTGTGGTTCAATTCATTCATTACTGTATATACGTTTGATAACCACTACACGATCTCAACAATGGCAATATTTTATTTTTTATAACCAAATTAGTTTCACACTTCCAGGAGAAGGATATGAAGAAATGAGGAAAGGAAGGAAGGAAGGAAGGAAGGAAGAAATAAAAGAAAGAAAAAAAGAAAAGAAAAAAGAAGTTTGACGTGGCCGGTATCTTAATACCGGTATCTCATATGTAACAACAGTCCTGCGATCGATCGATTGACATATGAACCGGGTCTATTACTCCCTCTTTTTTTTTTTTTTTTTTTTGATTTCCTCTTGTTTTCGGAATTAATCGCAGTGAACCATGCCGTCGGAGTGGGTGCGGCAGTGGAGGCTGGCGGAGAAGGTGGCTGTTGGTGGTTGGGTGGTGGTGGTGGTGGTGGTGGTGGTGGGGCGGGTGCTGGAGGTCACTAATGTTGTGGGAGTGATGGAAGTGGTAGGGGCAACAAGGGCAACGGTAGAGGTGGCGGTATCATAGAAGTGCTAGGCTTGCTGGAAGGAGCGGCAGTTGTTGAGGTTGTAGCAGCAGTAGTAGAAGACGCAGCCCTCACACCCGCACATCCAATGCCGGGATTCCCGACCTCGTAAGCATAAACCTCCAAGGCGAACCACTAGAGGGAATCCGAGTTCCTCACAGCAAGACTTCCGTTCCCATCTTTGGCCAAATCCAAAGCATCCTCCCAGGAGCTACCTTAATGCTCGACAACACCCTCCGCCAACACCGGGACGTGGAAGACACGGTGCAGCAAGTCCGATGCAAAGAAGAAGCTTGTCTTGTAGCTGGCAACGTTGTAGCCCAAGGCGCACATCTCTGTGAGGGGACGTCGGGAGGTGTATGAGAGTGGGCAGATGACGGTCTCTGAGGTGGCATTCGAGCCACACCAGTGGCCGGCCCATCCAGGTAGGGCGCAGTTTCCGTCAATGTCGTCGCAACGCGGAGGAGCATACCAGGTTTACTAGCGGAGAGGATCAGAGTGAACCAGCCGAGGACTTCGGCAGTGGCAGCATTGGCGCCGAACCATTTCTTGAAGATTTGCGAGGAGGTACCGGTGCGGAGAAGGTGGCTTTGGACAGTGGAGACGAGTTCCTGAGGTTTGTCAATCCTGTCTGGTATATTATATGTGGCGAAATGGGGAATGTACCTCCAACTCTGTCAAAGCAACAGTCAATTGACGACGTTCAGTGACATTGCATGATCCATGGATCTCAATTCCCACTATACACGTTTATCAGCAAATTTTATCTTCAGACTCATGGATAATGCTCAACATACCTGGTCCAAGGTGAGGCGTAGCACTCGGGATCCCGGTGGCAGCAACATTCGTAGTCGGAGCCGGGGCAGCAAACACGTTCGAGGCAAGAACTGCCAAAGAAAAGATACCAAAAGTCTTCATTATTATTGTAAGAGTTCGTTAAACGTTCTTCTTCGCTGCACTGAGCATACCGCAATCTGAGAGACCAATTGCTACGAGGAGATGAGGACGATACTCCAATAATTCCGGCCTTCCAACCTCGTTTTTATACCCCCAATTCTCACCATTCTCACCCCCATCCCGTCACCGAAAAACGGCAGCAACAAGAAAGACTCAACCGCTCTTTGCAATCCATGTCTTTTTTACGATATTTTTTTTCGCTCTTGCTGGGTGCGAGCAAACGAGTACATCTTGGCTGTGACAATACTGGTCCATTTAGAGCTGTAGATAACCGAGGACCATCCATATTTGTCCAGAATAGTACAGTACACTGGTTATTGAATACCTGGCTGCCTCTTCTCCCCTGGCCTGGCAGCCTGGTGGAGCTGAGTTGCGTACCTCTCTGGTGAGGAGAAAAGTCTTGGACCTTGGCGGCACCTTGGTGGCTACTACCATCTATCAGCAATTCTGAGGGGGGGAATACGACCCCCCCACTGGTGGTTCTGCCGCAGCCAGCCAGCCAGCCTCCAAGCTGCGGGGCCCGCGGAGACTATATGGAATATGGTGGTATGCAAAGCATGCTTGATCTTTGTTTACTCGATAGTAGACAATAGATCTCAAGCCAAAAAGAGCCACGAGGTTCATGGAAGTGATCATTGAATCCCAGGTTGTTTTTTTTTGTGTTTTTCCCCTGTTCTGCCGTGATTATAGTACCGCAAACTGGTAGCGGGGTTTTGGCATATTTTAACCAAGTTTGTACAACCTCCTAGGTTGGTAGAGAGAGAGACCCCCCCCCCCCCACATCTGGCTCACTGGTAAGCCTTCTGTTAGCTTTTGCCTTGCCCTGTATTGGTACAATACAAATGCTGGGATTAGGAAATTTGGAAGGCGCCGGTACTGTACTGTACAGTGACATGAAATCAACTTAATTGGCTAAATAGCCTATAAACTTCGAGCTCCCTGGTGGGGCTTCTTTTGTAACTGCTTTCATCTAAATTGCGGGATTGTGTGGTGTTGTGGGATTCGAAAGGAGGACTCTTTTTTTTTGTTTTACAAATACTGGTATTTTGCGTGGGGGGAGATTGAAGTAAGTGGCGGGGAGGTGAGAAGAGAAGAGTGTGAGAGGAGTACGATACTAGGTGCGAGTGCAGTAGAAGCCAGAAGTTAGAATCCTGACCATCGTATACGAACTGCCGTGTATGGTGAACATACAGTACCGATACAGTGCTGTACTCTACGGTATGGTACGGTAGTAACCACACTCGTCCATTCGGGCAATAAAACACGGGATCCATGATTCTAACTATGATACAGACTCACACCAGCCCAGCCCATTGCTCGAATGGTAAGTTAAAGAACAAATTTTAACTTCAGACCGCCCTCGATGACATTAACCTTGTTGGGTAGCATTCTTAAGTTATTATAGTTCAAAGTACCTCTCCTTGTATCATACTAAAAACAAGTCAACAATTCACAAAAAAGCGCTTCCCGCGGCCGAGTGATGGAATGAAATACTTTTCGCAGCGGGTGGTCCCGAAACTATCGCAAAAGGTGTAGCTGAAGACTACACTATATCGTGGGCACCTTTGAATTCCTTGTAAACTAACTTTTATAGTTGGCACAGACAGTGCTGCAATCCAGTACAGTACATACAAAAGGAAACCCCCCCCCCCCCATGAATTCGAAAACGAATCACTTGAGGGTGTTTTCTTCTTTCATCTTTCCCTCTTTGACCATCACACCGATCCAGCCCTTCTCGTACTGTATTTGCACCTTTAAAGAATACTTGAGTAGGGTGATCAATGACGTAATGCACATGATCCTCATGAAATATCACCACGGAGGATGTTCCGTTCATGGGCCATCTTATGGGGATATATACACATTAGTATGAAAAATCCTGACTTGTCGATATGGTTTTTGAAAACCTGTGCTACCTTATACAAGTTACTGGCGTGAAGAACCAGAACATTTGAGCTCGAATTTAGTATGAGCGCTCAGATACGCAAACAATTTTCCATACAAAATTTTAATCCCCGTGTTCAGGTTCTTCATGCCAGTAACTTGTAGATACAGTGGATATAACCTAATATGTATAATAGGAAATTATGGTTGAGAAATCAGCGCACAAGTGAGTGATGAGACTGCATTTAGAGCAAGGCACTAAAGTTAACGTATCTGTGATTCCCCCCGCCTCGCATGTCGCATGTCCACCAAACCATCTACTCTACTCTACTCTACCGAACTCAACTTCGGCCGTCTCACCTCCCCCCAAAAGTATGCTCGCGATAGGATACTATATTGCATTACCTTATGCCCTAACTTGAAAGTCGGCACGTTCAATCTCGGGGCTCTCCACTCCGGAAATCAACGCATTATCGCTATTATACTGGTAGTTCGGTATCATGACAAAAGTGCGTTTGAACACTCCATTAATACACTCACTCACTCACTCACCAAGCACAGTACGATACAATACACCCCTTTTGACCCCAGACTCCCACCATCACTGGAAACCAAACCAGACCAGACCAGACCTCGAAATCACCAATCATCACTCTCTTCTCCCCCTCCCCACCGTATTTCCACCAAAAAAAAAAAAAAAAAAACCGAAAAAAAAAAGTTACCATGGCCTTAATTAACCCCCACCACACAACTTTCTCCAAAACAAAAATAGTGCCATACTCACCCGCCTGAGTACAGTCCATTATAGTATACTCGAGTACGCAGGGCACAAATTTAGAACAAAATTCCACTTTAACCCAGGAGGTGATTTCCAGACTAGATATCCTTCTACAATGCAATAAGTGGGGTAAATAGATTCTTTTGACTTGGATAGTTAAATCCCATGCTTGCACACGTGTAGATGTCATTTTGGTCCGGGTGGATGGATCGATGGGTGGATGACAAGAATTACTTTCTAAAGGAAGGAAAGCGAAGCGAATCATAGTTCGTGATCCCAATAGCTTGCGCAAAAGAAAATTCGCTGGATTGTATTATATGATGAGGTGGAAAACATCTCACGTGCACGTTATCTTATAGCGAGAGATGGGTATGAGGAGGGGAGGGGAAGGGGGAGGATACGGTACAGTACTAGTACAGTACGTGCATGGCATTATAGCCGCTCTAGTGCATACAATACAATAGTCAGAATATCAAAAACTCCCCAAAGTCTTCTCGTTCGGCAAGTCTGGGGTTATATCTACAAGTACGATCTTGGTGACAAAATTCATCGGCACCCCCTGTGATATGCGAGCAGCAACCACCCCACTAAAACACAAACTTGATTTTTTTTGGAGTATCTTGTAGAGTATATTATAGTATACATGCTAAAGATAATTACCACCTTGTTTGCATACCCTGGCATTCCCTACATTCCTTTAATCTTTCAAACATACTATCAATCAACGGGTTCCAATCTGATGGCTTCAAATTATCCCACTCCTCCTGTACAGCCTGGCTCATCTCATCATAGGTTCCAGGGAAGTGACGTCAAGTGTTAATACGCGGCTTCCTAATTTTCCATACGTTCTCAATGGGATTGAGGTCTGGAGATGATGGGGGTCATTTGTGAAGAGGAATGCCTAATCCTTTCTTAACTTCCATTCAGACCTTTTTGGTACCATGCCAAGGTGCTTGGTCTTCGATAAACTGGCCATCAGGAGATGCTAAAACCCCAACGGAGCAGTTGCGAAAGGCGGGTGATATGACAGGATCGAGGACTTGATAATGGTAGTCATGGGTGCCAAGGTGCCGACGAATTTTGTCGCCAAGATCGTACGACGACCGTCATACATTTCTGTTCTCACGCATGTGCTTCTAGATTATAGTATCTGGCAAGGCACTGTACCGACATCACACTCCCTAGCACATACCACCCATATCAAGCTCGCCTTCACGCTCACCGGCACCAAAAATGTCAATAAACTTCATCAATTCCATCCATATCTCCATCGATCCAGTTAAAAAAAACTCCTTCCTCCTCCTAAACCTCCCCATGAATAGAAAAAATAAAAAATAAAAAACTGGTATCCCAACATTACAGACATTCACTCTGTACCCATCCAATCCGCCAACCAACAAAGATAGATAGATAGACAGACAGACAGTATAAAAGTATATAAAAAAGACCAAAAAGAAGAAAAAGAAAGGAAGGTCTTTTTTTCCAGACAGATAAGACAGAGAGTTAAGCTTTAAGAGTAAGGAAACAAAGGAAATAGACATAGACATGGGAAATACAAGTATGACAGATAAATGTTCAGAACCAACTCCCCGTAGATAAGATAGATAAGGTGGAATAACGCATAAAACAAAAGCAAGTAAGCACGAGACAGACGGACAAGAGAAGTAATAAGATAGATATAAGAACAGCACGACATAGCCAACCCGGTACACCTCTCGCTTTCTCGTTCACTCCAAATAGGAATCACTTTTGTTGAGAATGGTAATGAACCCATTTTTTTTCTTTTTCCTTTCTGCTTTAAGTTTCCGCTTTTCCATATGGTTTCTGATCCTTTCCGACGATGGCACGTCCGACCCAGCAAAATGAAGTTCAAAACGTTGACAGTCGATTTAATTTGTTGTTAATCGATAAAAGATTAATAAGCCCCCGGGGTATTCGCTCGTCCGTTCGCCTCTTAATCAATCAATCAATCCAGCCACGTAGGTAGGGTAGGACTAGCACCGTACTATCGGAACATAAAGAGGGAGAGAACATGTCAAGTCAACCACAAGATATGTCAAACACTTTCAAAAAAAAAACGAGAACACCTCCCGCCAAGAAGTTGCTTCAAGAAGAATACACCAGGCCCAGTAGGAAGAAAAGAAAAGAAAGAAAACCAAGAGAAAGTTCAGAAGACCTGGCATATATCCGCGAAAAGACAAATTCTGTGGCAATAAAAATCGAAAGAGTATGAAATGCAAGAAAAACAGGACCTGAAGGTGAAGATGAAGATCGAGAAAAACCCGAGCACTAAAAAAAGTTAAAATAAAGTAAGTGAAAAGAACACCTTTGACTCCCTATTCACTAGTAAATTGCTGGAAAGACCTCCGTAAATCCCTGGTCCCCGATAGTAGACTATAGCTAGAGAAGATCTCCAATGACGCAAGAAAAAGCCAAACAATCAATCAAAAAGCAACAGGATTAAGAAAAAGGCGACAACAATGAGCAAGAATCCAGAAAGTTATGTTCAGACTACTCAGCGGAGTAGCCTATGGCTTGCCATCCCAACAGAAGATAATAGGTATTTGGTTCAAAGTTGCTAGGTTGCTGTGCTAGTGCTGAGTTGAAAGAGAAGAAATCGGTTTTGAGGTATCTAATGGTCCGAAGAAAAAAGAAAGAAAAGGAAAAGAGGTTGAATAAGAGGATTTTTTTCATCAATCGACAGGAACGAAGATCAAGAGAAATGAGGGCGGATGTGATGAGGCATTGCATGAGTTCCGTCGCAGCTTATATCCCTGCCATATCTAGCAGATGATGCAGCAACTAGGTCCACTTGTTATTGGTGCATATGGATCTTCACGTTTATCCACCTGTAATTAGAACGAAAAAAAAGTTAGAAACTCGTCTCAATAGTGGATACACGTGGTGTTGGTATCAACCAAGAGGCTGAATGCGTTGTGCAGCAATTGCATTTTGGAAAACGCGTAGCCTTGTGTGTAAAGATAACGATGAAGAATGAGAAAGCTAAAGGGAAGAGATGAAAACTTACTTGACCCCATGTAGAAGGAACCATAAAGTCCTTTGTATTGCGTGTGTAGGCTATCATTCTAAACAGCGTTATTAGTAAAGTCTTTCAGTAGTAAAAAGCGGCAATAGAAGAAAAGACGCGATGCTGCGCAGATAGCGCTAATTCAAAATGTTTGATAAAAAAAATAATTCATCAAACAAACGTAGTGCAAAAAACAAAGGAGCAGAAAACAAAGGAGCAAACATACGAGTGACACGCTTCGGAAACCTTTACTCGCGGTCTCTCCAGATCCTCTCTCAGCCTTGCATTCAGTTCCGTTAACCGCCTCAATTTCAGCTCGGCCATCGTCTGCTTCTTCTCTCTCACAGCTCCAGCGGAATGAAGAGCCATTTCGTCGTTGGATTATATTAGTATCTGATAAAAGTTGATGAAAGTAGACCTGCTTCTGAAAGAAGAATATTCCTCAGAAGAATGAAGGAAACTGAGAAGTTTTTATGTTTGTTCCGACCAAAGGGGGGTTGAATCTCGTCAAGAGGCGCAGTCGAGCAAGCGATTGCGTACAGAGAGGCGGAGAGCAGAAATAAAGGGCGAGAGAGAATGTAAAAGGAAGTTTGACGAATAGCTGTGAAGAGATGAGCTGATGAGGAGGGCGGAGAAGGAGAGGACGAGGTCGGCTAGGTCGGAGTAAAGACTGAGGATGGAAGCCTTCTCGAAAAGATCCTTCTTCGTTGAAAAAGGGGGGGGGGTGCTTGGAGGGGGTAGTTGAGTGTTGGTGTTAGGCAAGCAACAACGGTGTACGGCTGATGAAAGCGAGAAAGTGTTTGGGCTGATTTGCTCTGCTAGGTTGAGCTGGTTGGTGGAAGGAAGGGTGGGAAAAGAAAGGAGAGAACAAAGTGTCGGTACCGCGACAGGCAAATGTGGACTGGGAGGTGAAAAGAATAATAAGGAATAAGGGTTGTGGAGAGGGGCCGCGCAAGGGGGGATACAAACGGTTGCGGTAATTCGGAAGGAGGGAGGAGAAAGGAAGAAAAATGTTAGGGTGGACAGAGCTTTTTTTTCTCTCTCTCTATCCCTTAATCTCTATCTGTATACGGTATTTTATACCTTACTATTCCTTTTTTTATCTCTCGAAATGGTTACGCCCCAATATTTTACCAGAGTTTGCCGTAAAGCGTAAAATGTTCGATTAGAAACACCGAGGAGTAAAAGAAGAGAGATACAGGTATTGTACGGGACGATGAACGGTAGATTACCGTACTGGGTACAGTATCTTCGATGCTAAGGAAGATGATGGATGGATGCTCTTCTCTGGATGCGATGAGACTTTCCCCAGATACCGTAACTGTGAGTAATTTGTCGCTGCAGGTGTTGGTTATTTGGGCAAAGGTCCTTAGTGTTGTTGTTGAATGTGGAGAGAGAGCAGAGCCAGATAAGTTGGATATGGTATGGTACGGCAGGCAAATTAGCAAGCAGGCGAGGAAGAAAGCAATCAACCACCAAGCAAAGAAAGCACGTAGCGGGCGAGAACCCCCAAACCCAAGCGGTTATTTTTTTCAGGGGCGTTCACACTACAGTACCATTCGTTACTGCAGTCTAGAGGCAATGTACGACAAGGTAGCAAGCGAATGTTGAAGAAAAGGATGGCTCGTTATCATAGTATTTTTTTTTTTTTTCTTAGGTACTGTAAGTACTCTAGCTATGCCAAGTTGTACAGTAAAGGAGCTATCAACTCAAAGAGACGAGACGAGATGTGCGCAGACGCTGCGCTGCCATGGGGCACTGTGGAAAGAGTCTGAAAGAAAAGAAGAAAAAAATGTGGGCTTCACAGATGGTTCCACCAGTCCGGAAATGGAGTTTTTCACAAGGGTGTACTCAGTGAATTTTATTTATTAGGCTTAAAAAGAAAAGAAATAAAAAAGTCGAGACAGAGCCTTGCTTCCCACTAACCTATTTCACAACTTTATTCCTCCGTTCCATCGATTAAGCAAACTGTTAATTGAGCACACAACCACGGTGGAACAAAGATTCAAAACAACACGCTTTCTCCAATTCCTTCTAACTCTATTTTACCACTTGTATCACACTGTGAGTTCACCTCATCAATTATATCACCATGTTATCGGCACAATAGGCAGTGGGTGCTCGCACAATGGTATTGCAACTCATTGCTGTGACAAAAACCATTGGAGGATTTCAAATCCCGTGCCTTCCTCACCTGTATGCTACATAGACTGGAAGCGCTGAGGCAACAATGCCTCTGTGATGGTTTAGCCGTGCTCTGTACCCATTATTGCATAAAGAGCAGCCGACAAAAGAGATCCATACGATGTGTTAGCCTATGAAACACTGAAGCTGCTTCCATGAGGCTAAAAACATTGGCAATCTCCCGCTAAGAATTTAACTGTACTACACAAGCATGTCAGATGCCTGCCGAACCACGATCGCGCACTCGAGAAATGGATACGAAACCTCCAGAGCATTCCGATCACTTTGCACTACTTCAGCAATGGTTTATTGGAGACAGCTCTTCCCCTCATCACTGGAGATGTTGAAACTTGAATAAATGGGAAACATACTACACCCCCTCCCTATGCATGTGAGATGCCGCGCCAGTAGGGCGCCGGGACCTGCGATAGTCTAACCAGCCTTCAATTTGATTGCCAAGAAAATTAGACGAATTGTGGATTATGAATCCTTGATTTGATACTAGGCCTTATGGTCCTCCAGAGAATTGAGCCTTATTTCTCCTGTACGTGATCCCGAGCTGCCTCCCTACTTGAGAAGAGATTGATGTCACCGATTGGTGATGAAGGTGTTTATCTATGATAGGAGGTTGAAGATTTTGATACATCGACGTGCACGTATAAGGGAGTCGGCTGTCGCCAGGGGGCCGGCAATTAAAGTTACTCGAGAAATTTTCAAGCTTCTTTCTAGGGAGGAAAATGTGCAGGACGGTGAAGATACCAATGAGAATCTGTCGTCAAAAACTACCCATATGCATACATGCTGGTGCTGGTTCCATAAAATTCGATTTATTGGGATACCTGTTCTAGCTTTCGTTAATCATTTTTCTCAGTGATATTTTGTGATCCAATTGTCTTGGCAGTTGCATCGCCCACAAAGCTTTTGTATCCTCCGCCCTGGTGCTTCTGTCAGCAGTCACAGCACACCCTCGAAAAAAAAGAAAAGGTCGATAGAATAACCTTGCCAGGAAATAAAATTTCCCCTTTGGGAAAATGCAACAGACGAAAAAAATTGACTTCACATCCCACTCCAAATTAACAATCCTCCCCACTTCAACTTCACGACACTCAACCACAGAGTCAACCCTATCAGTGGTTTCTTATCACTACAATTTCATATCAACAACTCCTGTTGTGAAATTGCATTTTTCTCAACACAGGAATCGGTTGGCTTTAATTTACCGAGATGCCTCCACCTCCGCACGCAAAGCCTGAGAATGTTCTCAAGGTTTGTTGGCCTCCTTGTGCCCCGCAATCCTACTCTCCTCTCCTACTCTCCTCTACTTTCTGTTCTATGATAAATTTAATATAAAACTAACCTTTTCTTTAAATGTATAGCGGGCGCAAGAACTTGTTGCTGTCAACAAGAATTTGAGTGCTTTGGAACTTCTCCACGAACATGTTACCGCCAAACGATCACGGCTTTCGCCCATCGCTTCACTGGAGCCTGTCATGGTGCTCTTTGTGGAGCTCTGTGTTAGCCTTAGGAAAGGAAAGACGGCAAAGGATGGGTTGTATCAGTACAAGAATATCGCCCAGAATAGCAGTGTCCAGACGATTGAGGTTCGTAGATGGCCTTGTGGCACTTCCTTATTCGATGATAATATGTCTGACCAATGGTGCATAGATGGTTCTCCGTAAATTCATCGAACTCGCAGAGACTAAGGTTACCGAAGCCCAGGAACGGGCGGAACAAATCACATTAGATGCCATCGATGACCTCGAGGCTTCCGAGACACCAGAGTCTATCCTCCTCTCTACAGTCTCCGGCGAACAATCCCGAGACCGAACGGACCGAGCCGTTGTCACGCCATGGTTGAAGTTTCTTTGGGAGACTTACCGTACTGTCCTCGACATCCTCCGGAACAATGCTCGGCTTGAGATCATGTATCAGAGTACCGCCTTGCAGGCATTTCAGTTTTGTTTGAAATATACGCGGAAGACTGAGTTCCGAAGACTCTGCGAGCTTCTCCGAAACCATGTTCAGAATGCTGCAAAATATTCGACTCAGATGCACGCCATCAACTTGAATGACCCTGACACCCTCCAGCGCCATCTCGATACCCGATTTCAACAGCTTAACGTTGCAGTTGAGCTTGAGCTATGGCAGGAGGCTTTCCGCTCTGTGGAGGATATCCATACGCTTCTCAACCTGAGCAAGAGGCCTGCCAAGAATGTTATGATGGCCAACTACTACGAGAAGCTGACCAGGATCTTCTTGGTTTCTGACAATTACCTTTTCCATGCTGCGGCCTGGAGCAGATACTACAATTTACTTCGCACTAGCGCTGCTCAAGTTGCTGCCGGACCTGCTTCATTGAAAAAAGACTTCCCTGCTGCCTCCGACGCAGATCTCTCACGCGCAGCTTCTCTCTATCTCCTCGCTGCTCTCTCAATTCCAGTGATCAGTCAGGCTCGATCCAAGGGTGCCCTTCTCGATGTCGATGAAGCAAAGAGAAACAAGAATACCCGCTTGACCAATCTCCTTGGCATGAGCAGAGCTCCTACTAGAGCTGCCTTATTCAAAGATGCAATTAGCAAGGGGGTTCTCAAACGTGCTAGACCAGAAATCAGGGATCTGTATACTATCCTTGAGGTTGATTTCCATCCTCTGAGCATTTGCAAGAAAATTTCCCCCATATTGGTTCAGATTGCCGCGGAGCCCGACATGAAGCCCTACGTTATCCCTCTCCAACAAGTCATCCTTACCAGGCTATTCCAACAGCTCTCCCAAGTCTATGACACCGTTCAGCTGAGCTTTGTCATTAACCTTGCATCCTTCCCCGAGCCATTTGAGGTTACTCCTTCTATTATCGAGAAGTTTATCATGAATGGATGCAAGAAGGGAGATTTGTCGATTCGTATTGATCATGCCGCGGGTGTTCTCACATTTGAATCCGATATATTCTCATCCACCAAGCCCCTGCACCCTGGCTCAGTGACCGGATCAACCGAAAAAGAGACAGGCTCTGTCCAGAAACTCCAGAGCACTCCTTCGGAGATTGTTCGTAGTCAACTCTCTAGACTTGCAAAAGCACTTTATCTCACTTGCTCGCATGTCGATCCCGATTTCCAACAGTACCATTTGGAAGCCAAGGCCGTGGCTTATGCCAGGGCCCAAGCCGGTGCTCAGGAGGAACATGAAGATACGCTTGCTCGACGGACCATCATCGAGAAGAAGAAAGAGGCCGCCGAGAGCGCTCTCCTCAAGAGGGAGAAAGAGGAGGCCCAGCTGCGCCAGATTAGAGCGGAGGAAGCTCGTGCCGCAGAGGCCGCTCGTGCGGCAGAACAACAGAAGAAGCGCGAGATGGAGAGAATGAAGCAAGAGCAGGAGAAGATTCGTAAAGAGGAACTCAAGAAACAACTTGACGAGCTTTCACTTGATGCTAAGATTGATGTCGAGAACCTTGAGGACCTTGATAGCAATCAACTGAGGGCGATGAAACTCGCTCAGCTGGAGAAGGAGAAGAGGGAGATGGCCGAGAAGCTCAGGATTACTGGAAAGAGGATTGACCATCTCGAGCGAGCGTTCCGTCGTGAGGAGGTTAATGTTTTGCCCAAGGACTTTGAGAGACAGAGGGCAGATGATCTGGCGGCATATGAGGAGAAGAGGCGAATCACGCTCGAGAATTCCAAGAGACAACACGAGCAGGCAGTTGCTTTGAAGAAGCGGCTCAGCAGGCTTGTGCCTATTTATGAGACTTTCAGAGACGATATTAAACGGCAGAGGCACCGGGAATTTGAGTCGAGACAGAAAACTGCTCAGAAGCAGCTTGAAGCTGAGATGCAGAAGCGACGCATGGAATTCCGTGCTGCTAAAGAGCGGAAGGTAAAAGAAGCGGAAGCCGCTGAGAAAAGAAGGATCGAAGAGGAGGAGAGGGTACGCAAGGAGGAAGAGGAGAAAGCCCGGAAGGATGCCGAGCTACGTGCTAGAATGGCAGAGGAGAAGGCGAAGCGTGAAGAAGAGCGGAGGTATGCTATATTTTTTGTTCTACAACTATCTGTGATGATGGTGATGCTAATTCGCAATATAGGAAACTCGACGAGAGTGCCGCCAAACAACGTCAACGTGAGCAGGAAGCCGAAGAACGCAGAGCTCGTGAGAGAGCCGAGCGAGAGAGCCTCAAACGAGCACCCCTCGCCGCCGAACAGGCACCTGCCGCAGAAGCATCTGGAACTCGGCCCCCCTGGGTTATTTCTTCCAAGGCTGGCGGCTGGCGTGAGCGTGAAGCCGGAAAGCGTTCTGGCGATTCTGCACCTCCTCTCAACGGGGCCAGGGACAGGGAGAGAGATAGAGACAGCGCCAACGCATCCCCAGCGCCCGCTGGTGAGCGCAGGAAGCTGAACATCGCTCCAAGGACTCTTCCGAAGGAGGACATCCCAGTCCCACCTCAACTCGCCGAGCGTGTAGCCGCTCCATCTCCAGACGCCACCCCCGCCACCACCCCCGCACCGAGACCGGGTGTTTATAGGCCTCCCGCAAGCCGGATCCAGTCCGACCGCCCCGCTTCTCCGGCCAGCGGCGGAGAGGCCGACAAGCCGAAGTCTGATAAGTGGCCTCCGCGCCGTCGCCCGGAGGGTGAGAGTAGCGAGAGAAGGGGTGGAGGTAGTTGGAGCCGAAAGACCTAAGCCATTGCACATTTTTTTCTTCGTTCTAAATTCTTTTTCATCTTTTTTACAACTAGGGAGTATTAGGGGGCGGGAGTAGAAAAGTGGGACGATGGAAGGGGATTACCAAGTAACGTATTGAAAAAAAGGGTGGTTTCTGTTTTTTACTTTCTTTCTTTTACAAGTCATTCATTCATTCATTCATTTGTTATGTTCATGAATTATGGTCACGAGTCGGATTGAAAAACGGGGCGGGCGGGGTGTAGTAGTGGTGGGGACGATTGGACGGGGCATTAAGTTGGCTTCTCTTATAAAACTTTTTATTTTTACTTATATCTCAATTGATCAAAGCTTGAAACTACTAAGTTACTGTATGTCTGTTTTGTCTAAAAACAATAAAAATGGTATACTTTATCCATTCTACAACCACCGTATTACCTACTTGTACCTGTTCCCGTGAAAGCGCTGTAGAACATGAATAAATACATGCACAACCTCTCACTCGCTTCACCCCCAACACCCCCCTCACCCGTGAAATCATACAATACCATCCCCCCTGTCCTTACCCCAAACTCTTACACTCAACGCACTCCCCCTTCTCCCCCCCTTTATCCCCCCCACCCTCCACTTCCCTCCCACCACGATGACCGTCAACATGCCCCAACCCCCTCCCCGGTTCCGTAAAATCCCTAACAGCCCTCTTGAGACTCTTGACCTCCGGAAAGCCCCCATCCCTCTTACGATCCCACAGCACCCTTCCTTCCCCTTCCCCATCCTCCGCTTTTTCAAACAGTTCAATGGTGAATATACCGCCGGTAGCCGGCCTCAGCGCCACTTCGCCGAGCGTGGGGAATGTGCTGAGGAGTTCTTGGGCGAAGTAGGCTGCTCCTGTGTATTTTTTTTTTTTTCCTTTTTAGCTGGGGGATGGAAGGGGAGAAAGGGGGGGGATAGGTACGGAGGAGCCATTTGCATTGCGTGCAGTATGTTATTGTTATTTTGGGGTAGGTTGTTTGGGGCATTGTTTGTTGTTTGGGAGATGGGGATGGGATGAGGCTCTGGTGGGTGGTGGTGGTAGGGTTGAAGTTGCAGGTTGAGGGAACGTGGGTGGGTGAGTGGTGGGGTTATGGTAAATTAGTGTGGGATGGATGACAAGTTGAGAGCAGGAATTAGTCATGTGGTGGCGGGATGATGTCAGGGATGATGTCATGTGGTTTTGTCATCATACTCAAGAGACTTCGTTCTGTAGCACTCGTTAAATAAAATAAAAATGATTGGGCTTCGCCCAATAAAAAATAAAAAAAGCCCCAACACAACATAACATAAACATATCACAACTACTGTATTCACATGCATCTCGGAGAATATCGTAGAGTACAAAGAAATACACAAACGATCAGGTAAAATAAACATTCGAAAAGAAAAAACAAAAAGCCATCATATCGCATCCTCTAGACGAGCCAGAAATTCACTCTATGATGAGATAGACAAAAGTAGAAGAAGAAACATAGCATAATAAGTCATTGACCTCACCCCCCCCAACCCATCACTCCCAAATATATCCCCTATCCTCCCTCTCCCCACCCCACAAAATTCTCAAGATTTGCAAGAGGGGAGAAAAAGGAAAAGGGAAGAAAAAATTAATCTTGATCCGTGCAATTAAAAAGATAAAATAAGAATCCCTTTTTTGTGCGTTCCCAGGAAGGATGAATGGTGAAAAGTGAGAAGGATAGGTACGTAGGGAAGAAAAGGACCAACGAAACCTAACCAACCGCATGATGGACGAAAACAAAGGAAAAAGGAAAAAAAAACATAAAGCAACTCCCCCTTCCGCTTCATCAGGACCGACGTAAATCATAGTTAAAAAGGAAAATTCATGAGAGGAAGTAAAGGTTGATGATGAGGAGAGGAATGCACACATTACTTCACGCCCTGTTTGGCGGAACAGCGGTCCATCCTTGAAAGTTCACAAGACCGGATTGCTTCAAGACCCACAAACTCACAAAGCCCACAATACCACTGTATCCAGCAATCCTCAAGAGCCGAACAGCTTTCCGTCGGATATTCTCGTTGAGAGCGAGGAGGCCGAGGGGATCTCTGGCATTAACCATTCCATCCTGCGTATCTGTGACCGCGCTATACTTGTTGGTCAAGGCCATTGATGTAGGCACCAACTGGCCGTCAGAAATACATTCTCCCAACCTCTCGGTGAGCCAGATAGCGCGCTCCCCTCTCGCCAACCGCTCGTAGCGATCTCGCTCTGCCTTGAGACTACGCTGCAGGTCATGGGCCCATCGGGTAAGCCGTACCTGAGCGAGCCTCTCCTCCCGTTGGGTATGGTCTGCGACTCTTGCCAGCGCAAAGTTATTCGCTGTTACCTGTGAAACTGGATCGGGAATATGTATTAGACTAGAATTACTAGCAGAAAGCAACGCAGAGGCCGATGTACTCCTCATAGATCTTGGTGAACCAGGGGTGGAATTGAATTGTGTCAAAGACGACGAATGGTTCGATGCGGCAACGCTATTAGACCACTGAACATACATCTTTGCAGATGCATGCCTTAGCCAAGCGATATTATCCGGATCAAACACGTGGTTGACCAGCTCAGAAATCTCAGAGCCGACCAAAGGTGCTACGTAGTCCGGAGACATAAGCAAACTGGCTTCCATATTCTCTGAGTCACTCGAAAGGGCCGACGATATAGCGAAAGGTGCACAAGGCATGTTTTCAGACATGCTCCTCGAAACATCAGGAAACGTCTTTCCGAAAAGAAACGGACGTACTCCCGCACTGCGAAGGTCATTCAATATTGACAGTTTAAGGTTCTGAACTTGTTGGGGTGTTAAAGTATCCGCTTTCGCGATAATGGGCAAAACACTAGTGAAGGGTGAAAGACGGCGGATGAAATCAATGTCCACAGGTTTAACCCCTAGAACAGAAAGTTAGCAACGATAAACCCACATATATCAAAGAATGTCTTACTGTGAAGAATAACATAAAACACGATATCAACCTGCGGAGTTCCATCACCCGAAAGTAAGGGGAGCAGATCACCACTGTTACCGCTAATAATGGCACGCGTGCGCTCTAGCTGGCCTTCAACATATCTGACCACAGGCTCAACACATTCAAGGAACTATAAATAACCAGGTCAGCCCACGAACACAGCTGATAGAATATAGGGGATGAGTTTGTGAGTAATAAAATAGCTTCGTACAGATGTACCGACACCATATCCCGGCGTGTCTACGAAGCAAAGGTTTCTCTCAATGATTTGATCATCTATTCCAGGTTTTGATCTTCTCTTCCTAAGCAGTCTGCTATCATCAAGTTCTGACCACCAATGTGGATAAGGCCGGGTGCTCGCGTAAACTTCTGTAATATCTTTTGTGCTCTCTCCATTAGAACGGCTGTTGATTGCGTAGTATGAGGGTCCAGTACGAGCTCCTGATTGGGGGGCGTTTGAGGATATGGGATCGACGTGTACAATATCTTCACAGGCTTGAACGATGGATTTGATCAAAGAGGTTTTGCCAATACCTTGATATACCCAGTTAGCTAAGTTCTCGGTACCAAGGCGGAGGAAATGCTGCCTACCAGAATCGCCCGCAATCAGAACTTTCAACTTTCCTATTCTCTTCCCCTTATCCGTGAAAGGCCTTCTGCTCGGTATTGTAATCTCAGGCATAATAAGTTGCGGGGCATCTAGAGTTTCCTGTGATATCCCCTTCGTAGAAGCGAAGCTCGGTCTCCTAGCAGAAGATTCTGCAGCCTGCTCGCTACGCATGTCCTCAGATTGATAAGAAACACCAGAACCGCTACGCGGTGACTCAGGATCTGACTGAGGGCCCATGATAGGCGTTAGAGGAACAGAAAGTAGTCCGTGCGGTGAGCGAAACTCAGGATGAGCCGAAGACTGAAACGAAGCTATTGAACGCTCATCAAGCCCGTGGTCATCCTCATCGTCCTCCTCGCCTTCATCCGCCTCGTCTTCCTCATCGTCATTGACATCCACCTCTTCCCCACTCCCAGTGTAGGAACTTGTAGAATACTCCGTCAGTGACGGTCGCTTCCTATAACGTAGATCCGACTCTTCCACAGAAGCACCCAAACTCCTAACACCAAAGTTCGAACTGGCTGATCCACTAGACGTGGAAGCAGTAACTGTAGCCTCGTCGGCGAGAAAATAAGTTATGGGAGTAGATGGGTGAGGTTGATGGTGTTCCTCCCCAGGTGTATTAGTGCCAGAAATACCAGGAGTCACCTGGTGTTGTTGTTGACCTGCAGTGGATGACTTTCTTGATCTGCCATCTACGAGACCCGGATGCATGGCTTCGGAGGAGGTAGGCCTCATATCTATTGACTCTCTGCTATTGGCGGGACGAAGGTGTTGTTGGGAATAGTAAAGTGATGCTATTGTTGTTACTGCAAGGGGAAGCTGGCTAGTAATAGCGGGGTACCTGTTAACTGACGCGGTGGAAGTGGTGGCGGACCGAGCCGGGGGGAGGCTGAAGTTGATCACAGCGTCGGAATAAGTACTACGGGAACGAGGCTATTCAGCTCTGATGTTGATCAGCGAGGAGTCGAACGTAAATATCTCGTTTCGTGTTGTTATTAAGAGGTGGTGGAGGTGGTTGTGTCGAAGCCCCAACCTAAGAGCAGGTGGAGAAGAACGATGGATACAGTATGGTCTAATATTGTCGAGGGGCTTACAATCGCGGAACACTCAAATACACACCCCCGTCCAAATACACATTCGCTACTGATTGGTCGAACCTTAGTAATCCATTCTAGCCTACAAGCTAATCCGCGGGACTGTGTGCTTGGGGGGTCGTGTATTTGAGTGTTCCACGATTGTATTACATAGGGGAATTCGAAGGCTTAAGGAAGACCAGATGTACGCAGGTCGCGCGGTACGAGTAACACTGCAATCTCGCCCAGGACGTGCCTACTAGTACTGTATACTAAGTTAACAATAAAGACACATTCAATTATCTGGTCCTCCAGTGAATTCCTAACTGAGAAACCTTTGAGCCAAGCCCCTGTTGATTCATTATCTACCCTGTGTGCAAAGCTGAGCCAGAGTATCTTCCTTCCTCAATCCAATCTCAGTTCTACTCGTACAGTAGAAAGGAACCAAGGAACCAAGGAACCGCCAAATTTCAATAGAAAAATGGAGGGGGAAACCAGTGGCCTTACAATTATTCCCCGCATCAAACAAAGAAAAAAAAAGTCGTTTCAGTTCTGAATTGAATTTGTTTTTTTGTGGGCTTTTTGGAAAGAAATTACAAATGAGGTTGATACGAGAGAGGGTTTTCCGGCAGTAACTTTATATGCGTTTTCATCGTCATCATCATACGGTAAGTTAGTGGTCGGCCACCTAATGGTTCCACTTGTAGAAGAGCATCGATCCAAGTCACTGCGCCTTGCACAACACTGGTTCATCGTTCTTTATTTTTTATTTTTATTTTTTTAACCCAAAGTACCGTAGGTCATCTCTGACCTTCGATCCGATTGGGCGTTGGACTACGGTAGAGAGAAATCCCATCCCCTGATGTGACGCTATAAGATCGTCGGGACTGCTTAGTGCTTGTATCATCGTATACGGTGTACTGTACATTTTACATTACTTTAACTTGAATATCTAAGTTATGAAGTAAGGTACGAATGCGGTACTGTGATGGATTTTTTTTTATTGCGATGAACTATAAGCTAAAAGCTCATCTAAGAAACCTCAAATTGACCGTAGATGATAAGGAGGAGGAGGAGGTGAACATCTGGAAATTGAAACACCGAAAGAATATGACCAAACCATGCATTTTTTCCTACACAATGAAAATAAAAAAATAAAGATAAAGATATAAGAGAAAAAGGAAGCCCAGACTGAGCAAACAAAATAGAGATGATTAACAACACAAAAAGAACCATTTTTGTTGTGAGAACTGAAAGCACTAGGCATAAAACATAGAAAAATATGAGGGCTACACGTATAATAAAACGCAAGTATGGATAGAGGAGGAAAACAAATTGAAAGATAACAGCAAATATAAGAACAATAACAGTCATTACTTTTCCATTTCCCATTTTCCTGATAGCAGCAGAGAGAAATCATAATCGCCCATTTTTTCCCCACCTCATCAGCGATAATCCTAGAAAACTCGTTACCCATTTCCAAGGGCCCACTCCCCATTTATGCAAACTCTGCATCTGATAACCCCTAGAGTAAATACGAAGAGAGAAGAAGAAGAACCGCGAATTTACGCTCCTGATCATGACAAAGTATGGAAGAAAAGAAAAATGCAACAACATAGTAGAACCTGGGTGAATTGGTTCCAGACTAAGATATAAGAATGAACAACGAAAACTGATCTGATAAATATGAAAATAACGGAATGAATCATGGTAATAGAAACAATGACCACCCCTGAAGGAAAAAAAACAACAGAGAGTATGGAAATAAAATAATAGCAGAAATAGAGAACCTAGGATCTAAACGTTTGATATTAGCTATCGCTGCTGTAGGATCCACGGATTGCAGATCCTTGTAAGAAGGCCAAAATCTAACAAGACTCCAAATCCCTAGGCATGAGCATTAGAAACCTCGCCACCAATCCATGGAGATGTAAAAAACATACTTTGTTCCTACTATCAGATAAAACAAAGAACTTTTAGTTTGAGGTAGGGGTACTGCTTCCTGGCCTGCCGGCAGCACCTCCTCGTGCCTGATTGTAGTTACCTCTAGCACCGCCTCTAGACCCTCTTCCACCCTCATTTCTTGCACCGTCACGTGATGAGAATCCGCGACCACCTTGCCCTCCAGTGCGCGAGTCTCTGTTGCTAAAAGGACCACGGCCTCCCGAGTGCCCAGAGCCAGAAGCAGAGCCACGAGTAGTACGGCGCTCTTCAACAAAAATAGTAGCATCAGCAATTGTGTGAGGATTGTTTAAGTTGGCAGCAGTAAAACCAGCTGATGTCTCGAAATCAACAAAGGCACAATTCTACAGACGTAATCAGTAACAACTCTAAGATGAAATGAGGGAGATTATCTCTACCTTTGGTCTGTTGAACTCAATGTGTTTCACTGGTCCGAACTTAGTCAAAGCATCCTTCAATGTTTGATTTGTAACACTCTCGGTAACACCCCTCACATATGCAGAAGTTAGGCCGGCAGAAGCATTGGCCGGTACAGATGCTGGTCTAGAATGACGCTTGCTATCTGCGGTTTGCCATTGGGAACCGCCACTGGGAGTTGTCGGGGTTGCTGGGGTAGTAGTCGACGTGTTAGTCGAAGCAGCAGGAGTGGTGGGATTTTGGGCCTGAGTT
Source organism: Choiromyces venosus 120613-1 (assembly GCA_003788595.2). Lineage (NCBI taxonomy): Eukaryota > Fungi > Ascomycota > Pezizomycetes > Pezizales > Tuberaceae > Choiromyces > Choiromyces venosus. The sequence goes on from ML120356.1 coordinate 984,810, forward strand.
GGTTGCGTTTGCTGGGTCTGTTGGACCTGTGGAGGTGTAACAGACTGGGAGACAACCGCCGGCGCACCAATATTGGCTGATTTTGCAATACTAGCCCAAGTTGCAGGTTTTGAAGGAGCTGCTGGAACTGGAGGAGCAGCCGGAACAGGTGTAACTGCCCTACGTTCGGGCTCTTTTGCTGGGACCGGAGCTGGCTTCTTCTCCTCAACGACCGGGGGAGCATGCTCCTCAGCAACTGCCTCTACTGGAGGAACAACAGGCTCTTCAGCCTTCGGTTCCGGCTCTGGCTCGGGGTACGGCTGAACCTCAGCCTCGGCCTTAGTCTCGGGCTCTTCTGCTGGTGTTTCAACTGAAGAACCATTAGTGCCCCCATTGATTGGGGGCGGGAGTCCCTGAGTCTCCGGAATTGGCAAAGCTGGTTCGATCGTGGTTGTTTCCTCAACAGTAATTTTGTTTTCTTCAACCTCAATCTCGGTAGTTGTCGTCTCCTTCAAACTCATATCCTCTACTGCTTCGACAACCTCTTCAGTAATAGCCTCTACGACTTCGGCAACAACTTCAGCAACTTCTTCAGGTGTATACTCATCGTATTCACCTTCCTCGGCATCTTCGTCATCCTTCAAGTAGCGGAATATATCATTCAGGACATAGTATCCATTGGGCTGCTTGGCCAGGAAAAAAGTCTGTGAGAATTTGCGGTTTGGCAGAGCGTTATTGCTCATCTCGCCAAGGACTTGGATCACAATTCCGTCATCAGCCGATGACTGAGCGTCAACATTCGAAACACGGACTTTGCAATCCTTAAATTCGTAAGAGGCGATCTTTTCTTGGATGGCCTAAAAGTTTCATTAGCCTCTAGCAAAATAGAACAGATCAGTTAAGAACTGGTACAAAGAAAACATACAGTACGGCCATGAGCAAGCTGAAGGTTTTCACCCTCAGTTCCCCAAACAAAAGAAGAAGTCTTGTTGTAAAAGAGCTGTGCGCAGAGAGTTAGCAACAATATTTTCATCCAGTTCCACGAATGATCAAAAAAAAAACCCACATGAAGACGCTCAGGAGTCTTGTTTAGGGTGGTATAGTATTGTTCAACGAAATACCAGCCAACTTCGTCCTTGGGAACATCGGAGTTGCCGGTATTGCTCTCAGAATGCTGAGAAGCAGTTTGGCCTTGGTAGCCACCTGTAGAAGAGGCATGAGCCCGGTTAGTTGAGGAAAACTTATGGTCGACTTTCTGGAGGTAGCTACCGTTGGTAGGGGCAACCGGTGGTTGAGGGGATGCCATAATTGGTGTTATGAAAGTGTTTTAGGGTTGAAAAGAAAAATGAAGAGTATGTGGCGGGGCGGATATTGGGAGCAGCTGTACAAAGACCAGCGGTTGCGGACTAGCAAGTAACAGTACCGAGTAGACACTACCTGGAAGGGCGGCCCGACGATAAGTGTCTCCGAGAGGTTACTGATCGAGTGTGTGACGAATGTGGGGTATGGTGGAGTGCAGGAAACACTGGATGTCCGTGCCTGGTGGGCGTATCTAGGAAATAAAGTAGAGAAGGAAAATAGAAAATTGAACTGGAGGGGCAGAGAGTGAAAATTGAATCGTAAGGAAAATGTGGTGAAGTTGAGGGGAAAGCGACAGAGAGGATGTGAGAGTGTTGATGAAAGTGATAGAGGGGGAGTGTTGTATGTTGACGAGAGGGCGAGGGGTGGTTGGAAAAAAGGCGGTTGTGGGAGTTGGTGGTTGTTGTGTAGAGAACGGGGAAGAAAAAAAAAAAAAAAAAAAAGAAGAAAAGAAAGAGCCCAGGTCAGGTCAAGTGGGGAGGGCAGGGCAGAACGAGAAAAAAATTAACCACAAAGATTCACCGAAAAATCAATGTCACAGTTACAACCTTTGTGAAAAATAATTAAAAAATAGTAGGAAACACTTTTACCGATCACAACCTTTGACAGGAGTTTTAAATGGAATTTATTATATGAAGACAAAAAATACAAGTTTGAGCTTCGTGACTTTCATTTTTATTATTTTTTTGTTAGCTGAAATCTCACACGCCACCGCACCACCACTTGCGGTGGTGCATCTTTTTGCTTTGCTCTCGGCGTCCCATAGATATATGCGCCAATGACGTCCGATGAAAGCCGGCCAGTCTTTAGGCCACTGCGTGTCACGATTACAGTGTAATTGAGGTTTAGGTGTTTCAGCGCAATATAAAATGGCATACTCAAAAATTTTGAGTCTTAGAATTTTTGTCTATAGAGAAGGCGATAGAGACGGAGAGAATGACTCTATACGTCTGTCTGTCTACCTTACATGCAAGGTTCTAGGACTGCACTCAATTATGTTGACTACATCGTTCAGAACGTGCCCTGTGGTTTAATTATTGTACATACTGTGGTTAATGAGCATAAGTCAATGATATCCTCTGTCAATTCTCTTCTAAGGCACGCAAAAGATACTTGGGGTGTCACAGGTGACCACAACATCTACAAGCAAGAGACTTGTGCGGTGCCAACAGAGACAGAACGGAAGAGAATAAGAAGCAGTATGCAAGGAATCACGAGCTTTGTATTTGTGCAATAGAAAATATCCTTTAATCATGCAGTAAATGATGTTACAATACGCACCAACAGTGGTACTCCAGTCCTTTTGCCTCTTGTGGATGATAGCATTCCAAGCCAGGCTTCCCGCTGTCGCCGGATACCATTACAATGTTGGAGGCCTAAGTTAAGTTAGGTTTGACAGATCTGACTCTCCTTGGTGGAAAGTTTAATTCCCAAGCTGGGTCAGATTTTCCGACCCCATCTTCAATAAAAAGGCTCTGGAAAGGCCTGACCAGATCATTGGGATTTTCGTTTGCAATCTTTTCATTTTCGTTTGCTTTGTTAAAGCGGTCAATTTATGCAGTAGAAGCCAAATACCTCATGGTGCTGTAGCCTACCCAGACGCCTGAAGCCGGCTTTTAATTCATTGCATTCTATATAATGTCACAGACAAAGACCGGCAATGAAATTGACATAATTAAAATTTCGGGAGAGTATTTCCTCCTTTGAATGTAAGGGATGTAACGGAAAGCAGTTAATCTGTCAAAAGGTCTAATAAACCTTTCGTTCATGCAAGTTCAAGTAATCTGCAAATCTCCAACGCCGCATTTTCAACAGATAAATATTGGAACTGGTTGCACAACCAAAAAAAAAATCGTATAGTAGTATGATATAAAGAAAACTGAATGACAAAGTGAGAGTTCCGAGCGCCTCGTTAATACCCACTAAAATTAAAAAAAGACAGTGTTTCATCGAGACAGAAAAATGAAAGCCCATGCCCAATAACTCCTCCGGTTGGCAATGGAGGAACCCCTATATAACAGATGCAGCCCCTGATAAGAAAAATGGCCTCCATCCAGCCACAAAAAATACATCTGCAGCCGACATTGGTCGATTACACCGTATTCGTCGAAGGTTGCTTCCCATGAATGCAGAAGTATCCCGTTGGCTGGTGTACGCCGAATCATAACTCGTAAATGAACGAACCGCCCATCATCCTCTGTTCATACAAAAAGTGAACAGCCTTGCTTACACCTCGGGTCTATTCGAGTAGTTAACCGGTCTTTGCTCGCGGCCTCTGTACGGCGTCTTGCTTATCCATTCTCCACCTTAAAGCCCTTTCCAATTTCGCACTCAAAGCCAGCTTAGAGATCAACTCGCTCTTCTTCTCGCTCGGCACGAACCTCTGGCTCATGTATCGTCGGTCCTCAAGTCTCCGCAAACCATCTTCGATCTCGATGAAAACAGCCTTCTCGGAGGTTGGCGCAATAGAAGGGTCCGAAGAGATCGCGGTATATGACGAGAAACGGTGGGTGTCCCTTTTAGACTATCATTAAGGTTAGCAAGAGGGTTTACGCGAAGAGAAACATTACCAGATGCAACAAAGGCACCAGGAGTAAACTGAAACAAAGAGAGAACTGGAGAACTAACAATCATAGGGCTGGACGAATCGAGTGAGTGAGGCATCTTTTTTTGTGAGAATGAAGAACGAATACCGACGAGGTTGTCCTTATTGCTAGCAATATGACTATTTCACTTTTGTGATTGGATTTTTGAGATGCTGAGTGCGTTTGGAGAAAATGAGGCGGAAGGGACGGTTCTTAAAGTAATAGGGGGGGAAAGAAGTTCCAACGGGTGTGGCAGTGTCTCGCCGAATAATGACGGCGTTTAAAAAAAGAAGTGAAACAATGAACTCTGTTTGATCACGACTCTCGGAGACGGGATGGATGGGTCCAAAGTGGAAAATGGCCTGTTATAATGTGTTGTTGTTGGTTAGGTATCGTAGGGCAGTTGGATTCACTTCGGGGAGTGGGTGATGCAAAAGGGGGGTTGTTTTTCTGAATCTGCAGATTGGAAAGAAAAAAAGGAGCACCAGATTAGAGTCCAGGGAAACCGCAGAAAAATGTGGAGCAGGCGAAGTTATTATATTTCTACCAGACTGGGTTGCCTTTGTAGTTAAAGGGAGCATTATCTGATACTCTGCCTGGCAAGGGTCAGGGGGTGATTTGCTCCCCCCTCTTGCTCTCACCTCCCAACCTGGTGTCGCGGAAAACGTGGCAAAATGCGCAGACCACCCACCACCATCTTTTAACATTTCCTGAATTACTCGTATATTATTTCCAAACGGTCCTCCACCCCCCACCCTGTCGATCCACCCACTCTTCGAGTATTCTCGATTCAACTTTCACTTGGGACCATCACATCCATGAACATTGGCCTTTCGAAACATCGAAACATCGTTCTGGCCTGGCCTGATCATGGAATGATACCCACCCGTATGGTTCAAGGTCCTCTTAACAGTCCCAACTTCCGGTACAAACGTCGGTGATTCATCCCTTTGAATACTGTACGATACGGTAAATATATCTCATCTCTCGAGTAATAATACTATTACCACCATGGGTGCGACCTGTTAAAACCCACGGTAATATGGGATTAGAAATTTGCATCTGGCAAGGCCAAATATACTACCTTACCACACAGGTACCACGAGTTTCATTGCCTGAAAGGGCTGGAAGGTTTAGGAAGCTGATAACCGACATTCACACTCACATCAGCTCTCCCAGACTTACAGTACATTTCTTACTTACATACAGGGAAGCCACTCTGCAAACGCCTAATTGTTTCCCCGGGTACGGTGCTCCATCATCTTTACGGGTTCGCGGTACACTCGCCTACAGATCTCTTCTGGGAGACGGACCGAGTTCAGATCTCCAGAATTCTAATCGCAACATAGAAACCGTATTCGGGGAATACAGTATACCCTGCCATACCGGTATGGTAGGACAAATCCCCCTATGATCATGAGAGGACAAAAAAGGGAAAAGAAAAAAAAAGATCCTCGTGAAGGAGTTAACTTGAAAGTGAAGTCACAACATCGACTGTATCGGCATCGAAAGACAACCGGGATCGTGCAAAGAGGAAATTCTCAGCGAGAGAGAGGAAACTCCGACATCTCTCCATTATACGGTCCAGTTAGATTTTCCTATATGCCGCCCGTTTTTCTTGTCGATTTCATCAGCCCTTCGCTCGCGAACACTGCACGTTCAATTGGGTTCCACAGAATGGATCCCGTTATGAGTGCTCGTATACTAACAATAACAACAATTCTCACCTACCGTACGCACCGTGCCGTATCGGAGTAGAAGCACATCACATAAAACGTTGAAAGAAGCGTATCAAGTTAATAAATAGCCCACCACCACGAGCTTCACAAACGAGTGAACCGGCGTTTCGGAAAAAAGCGGGGAATCGGAGACCTTCAGCCGGGCCTACCGTACCTATTCTATCATAAGAAAGAAAAAAAAGAAGAAAAAGAAAAAAAGGAACATCATACATAAATATTAAGCCATGTGGCCTCATGATAGCCGAATAACGATACCACATCGTACAAAAGTTTTTGGAAAGAGTATGATACCTAAAAGGGATACCAGTAATACCGTAGAATCTCATGAAAGTCGGAATGGCGCTAGTGAGGATTTTCTTAAACCTGCCCAATCGTCGCTCTCTATATGTTTAAACTGTGGCGAGTTGGCGGTCTTCATGCCCTTCTATTGGCTCGGTTGCCTTAGTTTCTCTTTTAGTTCCCTTTAGTTCCCATCCGACATGAGATGATACGGTACTACAAACAGCCCCAAGTTGGAATGGGATGTCTTGGATGAATTTTTAGACAATCCTCCGAGGTTAGTCAAGTTATGTTGTACTTGCTTGACCAGACTACCATAGACGCTGAAAATGGAAGAAAAGATAAAGAAAAGTGAATCGTTTTGTGACTGTCTTGAGTTACCGCATGCTACCGGTTTTGCACTTTTGCTCCTGGTGAGAGTGAAGATAGATACCGTACTCGTAATGTCCTGACGTTTGTGAACACAACTGCTATTGCATACGGGCAAAAAATCAGTCGGAGCCTCAGGATTTTGGTGGTATGCAATAGCAGTTGTGTTCACAAACGTCAGGACATTACGAGTAGATAGATGAAAGCAGGGACTGGTAATTAGCACCTACTTACAGTATTAACATCCAATCATAACAATAATAATAAACCCCCCCCCCCTCTCTCTCTTCCTACCGTACTGTACAGTATTCACCTCTACTGCAAAGAAAAGAAAAGAAACAATCCCTAACTTCTCCAATACTCTACTGTATCCTACCGACTCTACCTTCTACCGTACCCCATTCACTCTATTCACCACCAACCAACCCCCTGTCAAGTTTTAACCCCAACACTCTGCATACTATAATCTCCCCCCCATACCAAACAACGTTACACAACTGCGACACCGTAACCCTGCCCTTTCCTCAGTTCACTCCGTTGACTCGAAAGCTTCCAGATGCCGGATGTGGAATACGCCAAGTCCTGTTTGGCACTCCTACTTGCTGCGGATGTCTCTCTTTCAACAAGTACGGTAACATCCTTACACCCCTGACAAGATTGCACCCTTTCTTTCTTGAAATCCAGTACAACAAGTGAATCTCCACTTTTTTGGAGAAAATTTCTTCGCTTTTTTACTTCCCACGCCAAGATTTGGTCACATCTCACATTTTTACTGCCAAATCACCAACACCCTCTGGTATAGTCAGAGTTTTCTCTGAATTCACTACACCACCCCCTCACCCTGAATACCCTCCCTTTGGGTGTGGAGCCAATCACAAGGCCCCATCCTAAGGCTTCCAAACACCTCAGGAAACAAGTTCTGCTCAAAGACTAACTTGATTTCCCTCTCTATGTCTTCCCCTGGCTTCTATCCCTATAACAGTGCCCATAATGATAGCATAGTACTCAATACCCCTCTTCTGCCATCTTCTCTGGGCTGTTTGAGCCCCACCAAGAGCCCTAAGTCCTACTCGCCATCTCTCTTGCCCCCAGGCTCACCTCATGGAGTATCCCTCCAATCCCTCCTCCAAATGTTCACTATTGTTGCACACAACCAGAACTGCCCAAACAAGTCAGTCAATGTTGGAAACAGAATAGTTGCACCAGGAAGTAACTTCCCCATAGTCCAGAAGGAACTTGGGTGCCTGGACACCTGCTTCATGCAACTAGCCAACATGGCTGAAGGACCCACTATCTCAGCCCCCCTCCCAGGATTTAGAACCATCCTTGAAAAGGTATTCAGAAATGAAACAGTCGACGTCGTTGACCAAAAAACCCTTGCAGGACTAGGTTCCATGGCCTCCTCTTTCTACCCCTCCCAAGAGAGCCCAGTCATAGTCTCCAAGATCCCTCAATCATCCCTACTGGATATACAGATCATTGAAACAACTGTTGAGGTACCAGACTCACAGGATACCCAAGACACCACTATGTCCCTTGGTAACAGGCAAAACTCAGATGGCATAGGCATAGGAGACAGCCAACATACCCACACCTCCCAAGAACTCCTAAAAGGAGTACAATTTTCATTGCCCTTGGAAATCCCAGGAACTCCCTTGGGCAACATCACAGTTGAACCGCTTCCTTAATTATCCTCCTCCTCCTCCTCTGTTTGGATCTTAACCAAGAAAAACACCAAAACCAACAAGGGCAAAGGAATAACTACTCAAGAAATGGCATCACAGGAAAGCCTAATGACTATCCTAGCCCCCCACAGCCTTAAAACAGGACCAGAAGTCAACAAACTGAGAGAGATCCTCAGTTACATCAGACCAGAAAAAGCCATACCGACCAATAAGGGCCTGACCAGCCTCATAATAGCAATGGAAGATGCCTTCAACAGGAAACTGGAATAGATGGAAGCCAGGATCCTCAAAGCCATCAGGGGGAACACAAACTAGAGCTGTGGAGCTCCACCTCAAATCCAAAACCCTCAGTAACAAACTCTAACCTAGAGACCCCAACTAGTGAGAGCCCAAGGTCCCCAACCCAGGCTGGCTCCCAGACCCCCAGCCCAACATACTTGGGTACCCAACCCACCTCTGGCAATTCCCAGGGACATCTGCCCCACTACTACAGAGAAACCTGTCTCAGCCAAACAAACTTACATGGCAATAATGGCAGCAGGAATAGATACCAACAACTTTGTCCTCGTCAAAAGGAATAAAGGAAAGTGCCCAGTAACCTTAAATAAAAATGGAAGCCAAGGCTTCTCAGCACCTTCCACCCCCTATACCAGACAGAGGTGACTGCTAATCTGCTTGATAGAAAAAGGTAGGAGGGTAGGAGCCACAGGACACTCAACTGTCCAAATAAGGGATGCAGTAAATGGAGCATCTGGGGTTAAATTTGCCTTTGCAGAATACAACTGAAATGATGACCTGGTCCTCACTACTGTCCAGGACCTCCCTGCAGAACCAGCCCTCCAGGACTCAAATGCTATTATCAAGGCCCTCAATAACATTAATATCTTGGGGTTCAGAATTGTTACTGACATCCCCACTATCAATATCCTCATTTACAATGTTATAGGGGTACCTGGGATCAGGAAGGAAGGAGAAGAAGGACAGGAGGAAGTCCAAGGTATGCGACTAAGGCAAGAAAGATTTAGGGGATAAGAGCAAGAGAGTGAAAGATAGGATTCATACTTGGAGGAAAAGTGGCACAGAAACGATGAAAACTTTTGTATATTTGTGATGAATACAAGAGGTTGCATGAAGAGAGAACACAATTGCTCTTCACGTCCTTATAAAGGAAATCCAAACTGCAAATAAATACAACAACAACCTAAACTCTGACACTCACAACTGACACAGTAACCTGTCACCCAACCCTAACCTATATGACAACTGCCAACTTTGCTAACCATCTCACATTCCACCTACCAGATACACATGACAGTAGGGGCTAACTAAAACTATACTAAAGACTACCTCCAACAAAGGTGACATAATAAACCTGTTATCTCAATAGCTCTCTCCCCATATCTCACCTCTTCTAGCTGTCATGTTATTTCCTATAACATTACTCCCTCCCCAAGTGTCAAACCCCATGAGAGTTTATTTAACTTGTTCATGTCTTGGCTTATTTGGATACCTCTCATGAAATATATCTAATGCTGCCACATCCTCCAAATTCTCTGCTGGTTCTCATGTCAGATCCGGATAACCAACCCACTTCAACAGGTACCATACCCTCTGCTTTACAATCCTAGAATCCAAAACCTCCTCAACACGCCACTCTTCTTCTCCATCTACTTCCACAAGTGGTGCTGGCGAGATCATTTGGCCTTGGTAAGGGTCATCTACTCCAGGTTCTAATAGAGAAATATGAAAAACATTGTGTATTCTTATCGCCAAGGGAAGATCAAGATGATAAGCATGTGAGCTAATTATTTCAGAGATTGTAAATGGTCCCAGATATTTGTGGTCTAACTTGTGAGATGGCCTCTTCGTTCAAATATTCTTTGTGTTTAACCAAACTTGATCACTGAACTTATATTTTGGAGCTGACAGTCTATGACAATTGGCTTACTGTTGTTGTCTTACTTGAGCAAGTAATATCTCCACTTTGATGTGATCATATATTTGTCTCATTTCTTTCACATGATCTCTTGCTGCTAAGTCTTCTGGACCTGTGACTTCATTTTCCCAGTTGAAATTGATACAGGGTGAAAGCCATAACAGGCAAAGAATGGGGAGACACCTGTACTCTCAGAAACATAGTTGTTCACAGAAAATTCAGCTAAGGGAAGCTACTTACACCAGTCATCATGCTGGTAATTCACATATGATTGAAGGTATTGCTCCATTGTAGCATTCACTCTTTCTGTCAAACCATCTATTTGAGGATGGAATGCTGTTAAGAGACAAGGTTTGACTTTCAACCTAGCACATAGTGATTTCCAAAATGTAGAAGCAAACTGAGGGCCACAGTCAGAGATAATGCCATCTGGTAATTCATGTAACCTCCACATATTCGTAAGGAATAAATCTGTTAAGTCTTCTGAAGATGTTGTTGTTCAGCATAGAATAAAGTGTCTCATCTTTGTCAGTCGATCAATTACAACCCAAATAGCATCATAGCCTTCAGACCAAGGGAGTCCAGTAACAAAATCCATAGAGAGTTCTTTTCAGGGGAGTTGTAGTATACTAAATGATTTGAGTGTACTATAGGGGGTATGATAGAAGGTGCGAGATCTCTGATAAGGGTGACAGTTTGGTATAAACTTGGCAATATCCTCATGCATCTTTGGCCAGTAGTACTTGTATGAGAGGAGTTCATAGGTCTTTGCACACCCTGTATGACCAGCTACTAGAACCTCATGGTGTTGCTTTAAAAGGTAAAGTTATAATTTTGGGAAAGCAGGAACATAAAGGTGGTTCTCCACTGTGAGTTGAAGTCCTTCATGCCCACGTAGGGCAAGTGGAATTTCTCAAGAGTGGGTTACCCCATTGTCCAGCATTTTCGGTATTTTTTTTGGGAATGGATCACTCTCATAAGACTTTGAGAAAAACTTATCCAGATTGGTTACCCCATTGAGAGGTTTAAAGTTTGCCATCACACTTAAGTTATGTGGTTTTAGTATTGTCTGCTCTATCATATCTTTTCTTTCATTCCTCTCCTCAGGCCGGTCACCCGGATGGCGGATTAGAACATCAGCCTTTCCATTAGCCTGACCAGGTTGGAAAATAATCTTAAAATTAAATTGTGACAAAAACTCAGACCAACATGCCTGTCACCTATTCAAGAGCTTGGATGACATAAAATATTCCAGGTTTTGATGGTTGGTTAATACTTTAATTGTTGATATAGACCCTTCAAGTTCCGGGTGCCACTCCTCAAATGCACAAACAATTGCCAAAAGCTCCTTATCATAAATTTCGTAATTGCATTCAGCAGGTGCATGTTTCTTGGAAAAAAATGCAACTGGGTGGAGGACTCCATCAATCGAAATCACAACCCCCGGGTATCCAGTTGATTGAACATGGAACTCATACTTCTGTGGTTTGCACTGCAACTTGAATTCACTCAAACATTCCAGGACACTGGTAACATGAGTAATATGTTCCTCAAGTGAGTTACTATATATCAGTATATCATCGAGATAGATAGTGCAAAAGACATCCAGGTAACCCTTCAAAGCCTCATTGATATAAGCTTGAAATGTGGCAGGTGCATTACAAAGTCCAAAAGGTATAACATTGTATTGATACAATCCATAACAGGTTCGAAAAGCAGTCTTCCACTCTTCGCCCTTTTTCATCTGAATCAAAGAGTAAGCATTTCAGATATCTAACTTTGTGAAATACTTTGCAGTTGATAGACACTCTAGAGTTTCTTGGATCAGTAGAAGAGAGTACTAATTTTTGACTGTACCAGCATTAAGACTACAGAAATTGTTACAAACACATAAGAATCCATCTTGCTTTTTAATAAAAAGTACTGGGGATGATGCAGGTGAAGTAGAGAGCTCAATGTGTCCTAACTCAAGTTCTTGTCCTAGCCATTCCTGTAATATCTTCAACTCCTCATGAGACATACTATAAAGAGGTCCAAAAGGTAGAGTGAATCCTTCCAAAAGGGGTATTTCATGGTCCCATTTCCTATGGGGTGGCAACTCCTGTGAACCTTTCTCCAAGAATAATGGTAGAAATTTATGATAGTGTTCAGGAAGCATTACCTTTACCTCTTCCTCTTCAAGGACAGTATGACCTAAGGCTCTATTGACAGAGTTGAGGGTGTGATACATATTGGGTGGATTATGTGTTGTACTGTAGGCAATAACAGGGTCAGAAGTACAGTGAGCTAAGCAGTAGTCAGAATCAAACATAATCGTATTAGATGAGAAACGGATTGCAACATTATGGTGGCACAGCCATGGTATGCCAAGGACAATTGGATAGTGTCCAAGTTTTGTAACAAACATAAAAAGAACCTCTGCATGTTCGTGAATATGTAGTGTGACTTTGGCAAGGTGTGTAATCACTCCAGAGGCAATAGGGCGACCATCAATTACTTCAAGTATTTGGGGTGTTTTCATAGAAAAAAGAAGGAAATTGTGATATCAAGCAAAGGTCTCATTGATGAATGCATATCCAGTAGCACTACAGTCAATTAGTACATTGGTCTTAATTCTTGTATCACAGTCAGAGACAGTACATATGAGAACTAAGTGTTTGCCATCCGTTGCATTTTCATTGACTATAGAATTAGAAGACAGAGAGAAACTAGACAAGTGATAATATTCATCAAAGAACCTTTTTGGTCCCAGGAAAGTGCTATCACCTAATCCTGGGACAAAGCATTTTCCACTGGTTGTGCTGCGCCAAAGGGGTTAGCGAAGAGATTGTTATGTGCAAAAGTGGACTCTACAGTGCTGATTGAGGCAACCATTCTAGCCTCTTGAATGTGTAATGGTTATGGTATGTTTTTAGCTAGGCATGAGATTGCCATATGGCCAAAACCTCCACAATACAAACAATGACCTTCCCTAATACATTTTGCTTTTTCCTCTAGAGTAAGGTGACGACAAGCAGACAAGAGGTCCATCAGGCCAGCATGAGTTTCAGACTGAGTGGAGGGCTGGGCAGAGGGGGTAGTTGATGGGGTGGAGATATTTGGAGCCTGGAATGCTGACTGTGTGGTTTTCTGAATTGACGGAATACTGGAGGAGTGTTGGGAACCAGAATGTTGACCAATTTGTGTAGAGCATGGGAGTCGTTCAGCAGCCCTAGCATGAATCCTATTATTGAGATGTTGAAGGAGTGCGACATATTCATTGAGTGACGTAGGGGATTCAATGGTGACCAACTGGTCCTTGAGTTCATTATTTAACCCACGAGTAAGCTGACTTCATTTTGCTACATCATTCCAGCCCATATCCAAAATATATCGTTGAAACTTGGCAAAATAGGTAGCAAAGTCTTGATTCTTTTGCTTTAGGCTTTCTAGTTTGCATTTGGTAGTTGCAACTCTGTCTGGGTCACCAAAAGTATTTTCCAACAGTGTAACAAATACCCTAAGTCAATGAGGTCAATACAAGAGTCCTTAATATGAGGAAGAATTTGATTGAAAGCAACTCTGGATAGTCTCCCAGAAGCATAATGGAGTTGATATTGAGTGTCAGAGAACATATGGTTATCTCCTTGAATCTTAAAATAAAGCTATGGAATGAAGCAATGGAGTTTCTCTCTATTACTATCAAATATTTCTGGATCAGGTATAGACTCGATACAAGCTCAAGGAGCCTGGGTAGCCATCAAATGAAATTGATCTGAGTTGGCTTTCTCTCTTATTAAATCAGCTTCAAGAGAAGTTGCTCTTCATGCATAAGCCTTAGCTTCTGCTTTCCAATGATCCTTCTCAGTCATAAGATTTTCATGGAAAGTGACAAGCTGTTGCCCTTCATCGCACAGGGTGGTAATCGTAGTTTGGATTGCCAAATATTTGATTGGAGGAAGTGAAAGAATGGTTTTAGCCAAGGTACTGGATGTCCGAATTAACTGTAGCATAGCATTAATGTCCGATTGGTTAGGGTCCTGATTTGCAATGACTTAAAAGTCTTGAATCATGCCTTTAGTAAGGCCATAGGTAATCGGGAGAGTAGAAGAGGATATGATAAAAATAGAAGCAAGGACAAGGAGACAAGGGAATTCACATAGGTTAGATGGTAGGATGCAACCTAGTATTATGGGGGTGCCTGTGATCAGGAAGGAAGGACAAGAAAGACAGGAGGAAGTCCAAGGTATGTGACCAAGGTAAGAAAGATTCAGGGGATAAGAGCAAGAGAGTGAAAGATAGGATTCATGCTTGAAGGAAAAGTGGCATAGAAAAGATGACAACTTTTGTAAATTTGTGATGAATACAAGAGGTTGTTTGAAGAGAGAACACAATTGCTCTTCACGTCCTTATAAAGGAAATCCAAACTGCAAATAAATACAACAACAACCTAAACCCTGACACTCTTAACTAATACAGTAACCTGTTACCCAACCCCAACCTATATGACAACTGCCAACTTTGCTAACCATCTCACATCCCACCTACCAGATACACATGACAGTAGAGGTCAACTAAAACTATACTAAAGACTACCTCCAACAAAGGTAACATAATAAACTTGTTATCTCAATAGACCTCTCCCCATATCTTACCTCTTCTAGCTGTCATGTTATTTCCCCTAACACTTTGTTGATTTCATTGAGGGTTTTCTGGTGGACTTCTTGACTATGTTTCTCGTTCATGTAGGTAGTTGCTACTATTATGTTATCCACGTAGGTTAGGAGTTTGATGGTTGTTCCTGGGGCTGTTTGGGGTTTTATTGCTATTATCTCCCTAATGCTTGTGAGAAATAGGATAGGGGATAACATTGACCCTTGGGGTATTCCCTTGTCTGCATAGTATGCTCTGGAGTGTTTTCCATTGAACTGTTATGAGGTGCTTCTGTTTGCCACCCAGTGCTTGCTCCATTGTCTCAGGTGGGTGTCTTTCTCCCCTATTGTCCTGCATACTTCCTTTATCCTTAGGTGGTCGAATCCTCTTTTGATGTCTAGTGCTGTTAGGCATGCATGTTTGTATTTCAAGGTAAATAACAAGTTATTTAGGGATTAGATCATGTCTGTTATCCTGTTGTTTTTCCTTCCTCCATACATATTGGGGGTTAGCAGGTTTAGTTTGGCTATATGTACTACTGCTGTTCTCTTCAGGACCTTTGCCAATATGGACTGGAGTTGTATCAGTCTCCAGCTCTTTGCTATTGTGTAGGAGTCTTTCTTTTCCATTTTTATTAGGATTATGCTACTTATCTTCTAGCTTTTAGGTATTTCTTCTTTCCATTCCCTATTCATCATTAATAGGAAAAGTGTTTCTCTGGTTTTTCTAAACTCCTTGATTGTCCTACCAGGGATGAGGTCTGGGCCTATTGCTACCCTATTCAGTATGGCCTTTAGGGCAGTGTCCAGCAGTCTTATGTCTAGTATCCCTGGGTTCTCCATTACCATTTCTAGGGCTCTCTTGTGTTCTCCTCCATATAGTACTATGTGGAGTTCTTAGGCTATATGGGAATATTCTGTCACTATGCTTCTATCTTTTCTGGTTAGGGCTGGGATTGGATTGGTTTTGTGACAAACCACCATTTCTCGACACAGTAGGGAACATCTACTCTGTCACTCTTGATATTACTGGGTCAGACTGCAGATATCTCAATCAAGCAAGGATCATAGTAGAATGATATGACTATTCAGAGGATTATCCAATGTCAATCAGAGCCTTCTTCTCACCCTTAGAGATATAGGTTGGATGTAGGTGGGACTATAGTATGTGAACCAAGTAGTGGCTTATGTGTATAAGTATATAAGTGATTGCTCCAAGAAACTAAACAATATATAAGTCTCAGGCTTTATATATCCACTACCAGTCTCCTGATTATTCAAATGCATATATAATTATTTCACAGCCATCTCCCAACCTCCTGAATTCCTCCATAGAAATACCATTAATCTGATGGCTGTTATAAACAACAAATAATGTAATCATACTTAAGGAAATCCTCCTGTCTGCTACCATTAATCCAGTTGTCATAACAACCCTATCATATAAGGTAATCATATAACAAATGAAACCACAAAACAAAAGAAACTAATTCCTACACTTCTCCAAAATACTGAAGAGCTGTTAAGACCAGTAGAGCTGTAGCTACACATATTCGTGTATTATCTGGTTGAGCTCTTGAGCGATCTTAGTAGAGATATGATTTATCTCTGCTTCACATAGATGTATGTGAGGAGTGTGACTGCTAGTGATACCACTAGTATCTGGTATGTGAAAATAATAATCTGTGACAGGTTTGTCTGTGTTTGATACTTCTAAAGTATTTGGGGTCAGTCTCTTCCTGCAGGGCTTCTCCATTTACTTTCAACTTAGCTTCAGTAATCTCCTTTCTATAGCTTCTCTTTTTTTGTTTGAGCATGGAGCTGAGGAGATTATTCCTTATTTCCTTGAGTAGGGCTTTTCTCATCTTGGTGAGGTCCATATTCCATGAGGCCCTTGCATTTTCCCTTGCTGTTACAGTATGTTTTAGGATGATTTTGGAGATTTCTCCTTGAACATGGATTAGTTTGTTATTGTCTTTTCCAATAAGGAGGAATTCAGTTCTGATATTGTCCCAATTTGCTTTATCATACCTGAGTGACCTACATGTGGTCTTTTTCCATCTGATTCTACTTCTGATGCATATTGCAGTATGGTCCACAGAGGGCATAGGCATGCTTTATACCTTAAAGTTGTAGTATCTGTCCCTGATTACTATGTATATTGTGTTCTCTATTGGTCAGTTGTTTGAGTGAGAGTGGGTTATAGTGTATGGGTTGGTGACTGTCAGGCCTCTTTGTGTTATCTATTTTCTTAGCGTTGTTCCCACATTGTTTAGACATCCTGATGACTATACCATATTGATGGCTTTGAGGTCTCCTATTGTTATGTTATTACTACCTCATTACTATTTATTGTCTGGGTTGAAGTCATAGATTGTCCTGTTTGTTGGAATGTTGTTTCTATAGTTTGTTGATCTTTTGTACCCTAGTGTTATCTCGGTTCCCCCTGTCTAGAGGGTGAGGAACTGTGTATTAATTCTTTCTACCACAAATATGTGGACATATTTATCTTTAATATATGTGGCACAGCCAAACCTGATCACTTTTGTGTCTGTGTAATATATGTAACCCTTTATATATATTCAGTTATTGTTTTCTAGTAGGCATTCTGCTATTATTATAATTTTTGGTTTAAGTTTTCACAAGATCTTAATTAACACTGTGACAATGTTCATGGACCTGCCAATGTTGTGGTATATAATATCCATAGTTGCCATAAATTAATTATGAGGGTTGGGTTGGGGTGGTCCTACCATGTTGCTCACCTCTCCTTCTTCTTACTCTTTGTTCTGCTCTCCTAGATATTTTCTGGGGGACCTCGCTCTCATCCTAGTGGGGCAGTACTTGTCTCCTACGAAATGAGACAATTCTTTATAGTTTGTGCATTTTCTGATTGTGTAGGAGCATGTTTTACCCTTTCCTATGGTGTAGTATAGGACCATGCAGTGGTGGTCTTTGGTGTGGTAGTTATTACTACAGAGCTTACAGGTTCAGTTGAGTCAGCAGTGTACCGCATGGTGGCCTAGTTGAAGGCATCTCTCACAGCATGTGGAGGAGTCCTTTCTCAGGTATCTTCTGAAGGTGTATCTTTGCCTGTAGAGGGCTAGTGCTGGCTTGGCCTGCTTCAGTGAATTTGTGACCCATTCATTGGCCTCTATGGAGATGATAATTGTCAATTTAGTTTTGTGGTCACCTTTGAGGGCTGTTGGGGATCTGATCCACTTGGGTCAATCCAGGATTCTTATGGCTAGGTTAAAGTTTGAGATTTCCCTCTTGAAGTCCGTCCAGTTTTGTGCATTGATCTCCCACTTCTCCAGGTTCCATTTCTCATCTCCCAGTAGTACTCTATCTATAACTATGTTCATTGAGAGGGTGTTTGTAGTGATGCTGAATCTGAAAATCTGGATTCCATTGAGTGCTCTGGTGATGGCTGCTGAGTCTTGCATGCTGGTTCTACTAGGAGGTCTTGGAGGGTTGTGAGGACTATGTTAGGATCGCTTATTCTATCACTCCTAGTATACAACCGAGCAACAGGCAACGATGTTATGTCAATCTTTATTAGATACTGTAATGGGGTTGATACTTAACTTGGTATACGTTGTTTGTATTTAATCTTCTTAAGACTAAATTCTTATCCTTACTTAGTCTTCCTAAGACTAAGTTATTTGTTTTACTTTCTTCCTTGTCCTACAAGGAAGATATCTCGTAATGTTCTTTCTTTAGTAAAGAGCATAAAGGTGTTTTATATTCATAAAGTCGTATAGTTATATCTAGGAAATAACTTAGGTGGTTGTGTGAAGAACTAACTATCAGGTCCTACTAACCCCTTTATATAGTTTCTTCCAGCAACCCGCTTACAAATCAATAACTATTATGAGCCACAATTGTGACTCATACATTCGCATAACATAATAATCACCTGACCTTAACTGGTCAGGTGTGAAACTCACATGACTTCTAAATAAGTCATGTGCACAAAACAACTAATAACTTTAAACAAGTTATTACGTAATTCAATCAAATATAGTAACTATGACTCGCAATTGCTAGTCATGTGTGAAACTCACATGATCTAATTGATCATGTGCATGAAACCATTACAAACCTATGACCTCATAATCATGAGTCATGTGAAAACCTTTTTCCGTGCTAGGTTTGTAACAGACTAGGTCTTTATTTCTGTTGTATTCTGCATAGGTGAACTTAACTCTAGAGGCTGAGTTTACTGCATTTCTGATCTTGATGGAGTTAAGTCCATCAGCAAAAAAAAATCTGGCATCTGATGCATGGGCATTGCATCCAGACACAAGCTGCATTTCTCATGTGCCTGGTGCACCTGGTACATCCTGAGTTGGGAAGCTACACTCAGTTGCACCTGGTGCATCCTGAGTTCTGCAGGGATGCTTGCTTGACTCCTGAGTTTAGATTGGACACCCGATTGCATCCTGAGTTTGGAAGCTCCACTCAGTTGGGCCTAATGTATCCTGAGTTCTGAAGGGATGCTCCGTTACCTCCTAAGTTTGGATTGGATACTTGGTTACATCCTGAGTTCTGCAGGGATGCTCACTTACCTCTTGAGTTTGGATTGGATATAAGGTTGCAGCCAGCCACATATTAGCTACTGACTGTGAAAACTTAACCAAATTAGGCATGAAAAAAGGAGAAGACTCAAATAGTATATTATCTTGTTAAATTGGGTAGTGCTTGGGCAAGGTTTGATCACCGAAGCACATAAGTAACAGTAGGTTAACAAAAGTTAAGGCTGCTTAACAGGAGTTAACATGATCTCCTTTGCCCCTTTTTGTTAAATCATAGGTTCTATGGGGATTAGTTGTCTGGAAATGGAGATTAGAACCCTGTGTAGAGATCTTCAATTTGATGAAATAATACAGTACACTGATATTCAAGTTGATTTCATTCTCATAACTCTGAAGGGAACAAATATGACAGTTGCATTCATTGTAAAAACGAGTGATATTTGTGATATCTTAGGTAACACAGTGTGTTATGTTTTCATACACGCGTTTTCTGATCATTTTTTTTAGTTACCCTCAATATCTATATCTACTGTTAATAAATCCTGCAAACTCTAATCTGGTAACATCAAAGATCAATATCTTGACAGCCTGATATCCTGATGTAATGTCGGAGTCAGAGTTCTAAGGCAACCTTCAGCTAACTTCTAGCACAGTTCCTCATGGTATTGCTGGCTCTTATAGAAATAGTCTTTATTAGTAAATTTCTGCTAACTTTAAAGACAGTTATCTCAACAACTAGACATTTGCTCACACCTCTCATACATGTTTCTGAATTCCCTCAATGCCAGCTTTCCAATACCACCTCCCACATCCTCCTGGCATCACTCTCCGCCGAGCGACAGGCTGCTATGGAAATAGTCTTTACCGGTGAATTTCTGCTAACTTTGAAGACTGATATCTTGATGCCCAGATATTCAGTTGCACCCATCAGACATGTTTCTGAATCCCCTCGATGCCAGCTTTCCAACGGTACCTCCCACATCCTCCTGGCATCGGTTCCTGCAGAGCAACAGGCTACTATAGGAATGGTCTTTACTGGTGAATTTCTGCTAACCTTGAAGACAGATATCTCGATGCCCAGATGTTTACTCACACCCATCAGACATGTTCCAGGATTCCCTCGATGCCAGCTTTCTAACAGCACCTCCCATGTCCTCCTGGCATCAGTCCCAACCAGGCTACAGGCTGCTATGCAAATAGCCTTTAATAGTGAATTTCTGTAAACTTCAAAGACACATATCTCAATGCCCAGCAATTCGCTCGCTCCTGTCAGACATGTTCTGGAATCCCCTCGATGCCAGCTTTCTAACAGCACCTCCCACATCCTCTTGACATCAGTCCCCACCAAGCTACAGGCTGCTATAGAAATAATCTTTACTAGTGAATTTCTGCTAACTTCAAAGACAGATATCTCGACACTCAGCTATTTGCTCGCATCTACCAGACATGTTCTGGAATCTCCTTGATGCCAACCTTCCAACAGCACCCCCCATGTTCTCCTGATATCAGTTGCAGCTGAGTTACAGGCTGCTATATAAATGGTCTTTATTGGTAAATTTCAACTAAACTTGAAGACAGATATCTCGATGCTCAGTGATTTGCCCACACCCTTCAAATATGTTCCAGAATCCCCTCGATGCTAGCCTTCTAACAGCGCCTCCCACGTCCTCCTGGTATCAGTCCTGGCCAAGCTACATGCTGCTATAGAAATGGTCTTTATTGGTGAATCTCTGCTAACTTTAAAGACGGATATCTCAATGCCCAGCCATTCACTTGCACCTGTCAGTCATGTTCCAGATTCCCCTCGATGCCAGCTTTCCAATGGAGCCTCCCATGTCCTCCTGGCATCAGTCTCCGCCGAGCTACTGGCTACTATAGAAATGGTCTTTACCAGTGAATTTCTGCTAACTTTGAAGACAGATATCTGGGCTCCCAGCCACTCGCCTGCACCCATCAGACATGTTCCAGAATCCCCTCGATGCCAGCTTTCTAATGGCACTTCCCATATCCTCCTGGCATCGATCTTCGCCGAGTTACAGGCTGCTATAAAAATAGTTTTTACCGGTGAATTTCTGCTAATTTGAAGACAGATATCTCAACGCCCAGCCATTCACTTGCGCCTGTCAGATATGTTCTGGAATCCCCCTGATGCCAGCTTTCTAATGCCACCTCCTACATCCTCCTGGCATCAGTCTCCACTAAGCTACAGGCTGCTATGGAAATGGTCTTTACCAGTAAATTTCTGCTAAGTTCAAAGACAGATATCTCGATGCCCAGCCATTCGCTTGTGCCCACCAAACATGTTCCGGAATCTCCTCGATGCCAGCTTTCCAACAGTGCCTCCCACAACCTCCTGAAATCAGTACCCAGCAGGCTACAGGCTGCTATAAAAATGGTCTTTACCAGTAAATTTCTGCTAACTTTGAAAACAGATATCTCGATGTTCAGCCATTCACTTGTGCCCATCAGACATGTTCCGGAATCCCCTAGATGCCAGCGTTCCAATGGTGCCTTCGATATCCTGCTGGTATCATACTTTGCCGAGCTACAGGCTACTATAGAACTCGCCTTTATTGGTGAATTTCTGCTAACTTTGAAGACAGGTATCTCGAAGCCCAGATGTTCACCCATGCCCATCAGATATGTTTCGGAATCCCATCGATGCCAGCTTTCCAACGCTGCCTCCAACGTCCTCCTGGCATCAGTCCCTGGGAAGCTATAGCCTGTTAAGGAACTAGTATTCATCTGTTAAAGCAATGCTCATGCGAAATCTATCTTGCTCATGTATACTAGTTATAAATTTATATAGAATAGATGAAATTGAAATAGTTTTACTAATAAAAACTTTGTGACCTAAGTCCTATATATGGGTCACACTGCTGGTATGCTAGTGTCAGGAGTTTTGAATTTTAGACACTCTCCTCAGATGTTATCATGATGTACTCACTTAGGACCAGACGGTCTTAGGATGCAACAGTTGAGGATCAGATATCATCAGGATGCAACTGTGCAGTGCCAGGCATTGTCAGGGTGCATCAGGCATAGGGGTCTGTGTCCAGATTCTGTCCAGACACACTCAGCACAAGCCTCAATGTCAGGATGCAATCTTACTTCAATGTCCTATCCTGGTTAACAGTTATCGTTATGTGCACCCTGTGCATCAGATGCACAGGATGCACCTGGCACTAGACATTATTTTTGCTGATGTCCTGCTACTCCTATCTTTCGGTCTCTTTCTACTGAGTGGATCAGGAGGCATCTCTGTCTTGCATGTGGGGTGGATGTGACTGATGAGGCCAGTATCTGTGTAGTTATGCCAGGGCCTTTTTCCTTCCTGTTGCTGCCCTTTATTTTGACCAGCATAAAGTTGTCCATGTCAATTCCTGCCCCAGCTATTGCCACATAGGTTTGTTTTCTTTGTTGCAGGCTTGTCTGTATGGTTGGGGTATATGTCCCTAGGAATTGTGGGGACTGATATTTTTGTTGTCCTCTAGGATCTAATGACTGTTGCTGCTGGTTGGGCTGTTGGAGGTAGGGGTGGTTTTGTTCCTTTTGGGTTGTGGGTTTTTATCAATTGGGCTGGTCTGTTGTTGCTGTTATCGGTTCTCAGCATTATTGCTGTCATAATCCTTGCCTCCATTTCCATCATTTTCTAGGATAGGCTTGCCTCAAGTATTGCTAGGAGGATGCCTATTGCCTTGTTGGACACATTATCTGAGGGTGCTCCTATGTGTTCTAGGATGAGTGCCAGTATGCTAAGGTCTATGGATGTTCTGTCCTCTTGGTAGGCTCTCATGGGGGCTAGTATAGTGTTTGGGCTTTCCTGTGTTGCTCTTTCTTTTTCTTTAGAGGATGGCAGTAGATCTGAACTGGTGGTGTTGGTTTATTCTGGTATGAAGTTACCAGAGTCTGTTCCTGGGATTTCCTTATTGGTTGCACCTATTATGATGGGGGAGGAGAAGTGTACTCATCTGGGGAGTGCTTGGGAGGTGAGGGCATATTGACTATTCCCTATGTCTGTACCATCTGAGTTTTGTCCATTCCCTAGGGACATTGTAGTATCTTGAGTTGCTTGGGAGTCTCTGATTTACACTGTTAGCTATTAGTCTATTTGTGCCTCAGGGGGTGAGGATGGGGGATTTGAGAGACTGTAATGGGACTCTCTTAGGAGGGGTGGAATGAGGAGACCTATGTGGCCAGTTGGGCAAGGGCCTTTGGGTCTGCAGTATCCACTGCTTGGTCTCCAAATATCTTTTAGAGGGAGGTACAGAATCCCAGGTGTGGTGTCTCTATCTTGGGTGCTGGTTGCTGGATGATGTTAGCTAGTTGGACAAAACAGGTTTTCATGCATCCTAGTTCTCTGCATACATTTAGGAAGGTACTCCCTGCTGTAATAATCCTGTTTGCTACATTGATTGCCTTGTTGGGGCAGTTCATGTTATATATGATTAGTGAGAACATTAGGAGTAGGGATTGGAGGAGGACTCTATGAGGGGAGCCTGGTAGGAGGAGGGATAGTGAGTAGGGTATAGGGCTCTTGGTTGGGCTTCTTGGGCTTCCTAGGGGGGAGGGAGGTAGTGAGATATGTGTAGCCATGGCCTGCCTGGGCATTTGGTTGTATGGGAGGGACATTTAGAGGAGATTCAAGCTGGTCTTTTGGCCAGCAGCTTGTTTCTTGGTTGTTTTAAAGCTTTAGAATGGAGCCTTATTATTGGTTCCACACTTAAAGGTGAGGTATTGTGGGTGAGGAGGTGAGGTAGTAGAGTCAGTGAAAACTCCAATTGTACTGGAAGTTTTGGTATGGGTGAGGTGAGTTGGTAAGATACCAGTTATCCTTTTGGTGGCAATACTCTGGAAATCTTGGAAAAAACTCAGAAATGTAGGAATTTTGTAACATTATACTGTATAGGGGAGAAAAAAGAGTACAATCTGAAACCTTATTTTCATTCTTTCTAGTCTGGAGGTAAGCCCTATTTCACCTAACTAAAGGTATCTAACTACTGGCATAAGATACTCCCCCCAGCCAAAGGCCCCCTTAATGAAATCCACCTCCTGGCTACATGCCACAAATACATCATTAGTGACTTGCCTGTCACCCCACAACCACTCCACTACAAAAGAAAACCTCCCCAGTGGCCAATCATACCTCCCAGCATATCCACACTGACAGGTTCAGTCCTCCTCCTTGGATACTCTACCACACTTAGTGGGTACATGAGTACATTGACCTATTCATAAGGCTGAACTGATGTTCAGGCCAGCCAACCTATGGCCCATACAGCTGGGTCAGGTTAACACCTCCAGATCTCCCTTCCTTTGCAGCCAGAAAAGACAGCCACTGCCAATCCCCAAAAGTAGTATGCCTGGGAATGAGACAGGGCTTCCGAAATTTTGTAACCACACCAAGGCAACCGGATAAACTGGCTGAAGAATTCCAAGATGTGGTAGAAGGTTTTGGGGGTCAAAGTCATTCCCTGTAAAGTGGGAAGGTAAAGATATCCCTTTGAGTTGGGATTGCCTGGGGGTTGCCTAGGACTTACAATAATTGTCCAGGAGAAATAAAAAACTTATCTCCTAGGTCTTATGTGCTGAAGCACAGTAGGGGTTCTCTCTAGGGTCTGGGACAAACACAAAAAAGAATGAAAGGCTATTGGAATCATGTTTGTGCCTGTACTGGGCAGCATCGATGGACTTGGGCCTCGAGAAGCTCCTCAAACTGTGAACTGTAGTCTCAGCCATCTGCCAGCACAAAAAAGAATGTGGTCTCAGAAGTGAATGTACTCAATGGATGGGTAGTGCTGAGGCCTCTAAGGGCAAATGGGGGCATATCAATAGTCATACAAAAGAAAGCGAGCCAAGGAGCATTGAAAACAATGAATCATCCAAGGTAAGAGTAAAGACTTTGAAGCCATCGTGAAAATTGCTCAAAGGGTATTGATTGGGTGAACCCCCCTGTCCCCCCAAATGAGCCCTAACCCACAAAGGTGAGAAATGGATGCAATCTTGTGAGGGGTATAAGGATGTTAACAGGCAAGAAATATCAGAACATAAGACCAACTAGTATTTGCCAAGAAAGTCTTCTTTGTTGTGCCAAATCTCAGTTCCCCCCCCCTATTTACCACCCAATCTCTCGCCTCCTGTTCTGTTACACCTCAATGTTCGCACACCTTTTGCCTGCTGTGGTACCTGTGCTCGTAGTTCTCTGGCGCTTGTGGACACAGCTGCTATTGCGTACAGGCAGAAAATTGGCCGGAGCCCCAAGATTTTGGTGGTATGCAATAGCAGTTGTGTTCATGAACGTCAGGGAATTATGAGTAGAGTAACTTACAGTACATGCTAAGCATGCAGGCATACATGTGTGCATGATGGGCTAGCACTTGAAGGGGTGAGGATTGGGGGGAGGGGGTGTTTTAGATTTTTTGGGGGAACTGGGGCAGGGAATGAGGGGAGTTCAGATGAACATTGGTTTTGGTGGGGATGGGGAGGTAGCGTAAGTAGAGGATGGCACTGGAAGGTGGAAGGGAGGTGATGCAGTACCGATATGTTTGTTTGTTAGAATAAGGTATCGTGGAACTAATTATTGCATCCTCGCGTAAAAAATGTCTCTTGTTTTTTTTGAATTTTTTTTTTGAAATTTAATGGGGTTTGGAGTTTGGTTGTTTGTTGTGGCCAGCTTTGAAGGCTAGGGTATGATAATTCTTTGTTTTGTGGGTTTTTACTGTTTGGCTAATGTCGTGATACTATGATTAGAGTTGTATTTACTTAGTATACTATAAAAAAAACTCGATTCCAATCTGGCGACTTGAGTGCAGTACCGTGTACCAGGGGTTGAGGGTAAGTCTGTCGAACTCTTGGCAGCAAAATACATAGTAAACACCGCCAAGAGTTCGACAGACTTTTTTCCAACCCCTACGGTAGTATGGTAAAGTAAAGTACTCGTGCCAAGGTTGTGGCTTGCAGCCACAACCCCCGGCTGCTTGCTTGCTCACAACTTGGGGTACTCTAGAGAGTGCCTGCCAGCTCAACCTGACTTGCCAGCTCAACATGACCTGTGGCTCGACACAAATTTTGGTGGCTCAACATTGTGGCTGAATATGATAGAGTAAGTCTACTGTACAAAATATTCTAGTTTACATTTATTTTTCCTAACCCCACCTGCCTCTTAATACCCATGACTATAAGTTTTGCTAATTTTTTTTTATAGGCTTGAATATTCCACTGTTTTTTCACAAATAATTTTATCTCATCCAAGAAAGGTTTCTGTTCAGCTCGTTCAATCCTTTTCTTCACATTCTGCGCTCGCTGCAGCTGTTTCTCCGCTTTTTCCAACTCTGCATCCTCCTGACATTTTGCCATTTCATGAGCTTGTGAAGCATAGAGAACACCCCCTTTCTGTATGTGTCTTCTATTGTGCACATTGCGCCTTGCAGATCTTGCTTCTTCGACTGCTCGTGTATGCTCCATATGCTCCATGGCTAATGCACCTGACTATGCCTGTACTAATCCACCTTGCAGTACCATTTTAAGTTTTTGCTGAAATGTTGGTGATAGATCATTTGCCTCCCCCTGTAATTCCTCACCCATTTGCTTCAAGCTACAGACCGTAAGAGGAACTGTTGGTGAGGATACTCTTGTTGGTGTAACGGGATGGTCAGCAGGCATTGCTGCCTCACGTAGCTGAGATATTACAACATTTGGATTGTAGGGGATGAGACCAGTTACTTTAAATGCAGACTGGATTGTTGTTGCCTTGAAGGTCTGTTGTCTTATCGAATCGATAGTGTCTAAAAATTCTAATTTATCAAACTTGCCACAACCAGTACGGGTTGCTGCTTCAACCACCTCAGCATGATAATGCTTATAGGGCTGAAATACTACCACATCAAGGGGTTGGAGGAGATGGCTAGTATGGGGAGGGAGGAAAAAAATAATGATTTTGTGCTGATTGCAGTACTCAATGAACTGCTTTGTACAGTCAGAACCGAAACTGTCCAGAAGCAAGAGCCAATAAATACCAACTTTCCGCTTTTGAGAAAACAACTCAAAATGTGCCAGCCACTTCATGGACAACTCGTTATTGCTGTATCCTGTTTCTGAAGTTCCAACAAGATAATCATCTGGTATTGATATTGTAGTGTACCATGGTTCTTGGTGAATAACACCGGGAATAATAACCATAGGTGGTAGAAGTACCCCATCAGTACTAATAGTTTCACATACTGAAACAAGCTCGCGGTTTGTTACACTTGCTAAATATGACTGTCATGATGGGTCCCTAGTGATTATCCACTGGTCATGCCCAATCCCAATTCTGAATCCAGTTTCGTCAAAATTATAGCAATCGGCAATTTCAAACTAATACTTCTCACAAACTGCCTTGTATCTTTCGAACCAATCTCATATCTCATATCGCTGATGAGCATTCTTTTTGTCGATATCGATAGCACATTGTTTTTGAATCGAGTATTCTGGATAGCAACTGAGAAAACGTTGTGCCCAATGGTCACCCACAACAGGTGCTGGAAGTGGACCTATATAAGCATTTTGCAGAATTGCATTTGCACAACCTGAAAGCATCTAGAGATGGGCACTGGTTCCTACTGCATCCAAACGATCAAGGTACTGACAAACTGCCAATTCTTGGTCTTCAGAAAGCTTCCGATTTGTTGCTAATCTATCCTGCTTAGATGGAACTCCTTGCCAACGTGCGCGAAGTCGTGATACTAGAATTTCATCCTGAAGAGCAAGTGCTGCAAGGTTCAGCTTCTCATGTTCCAATCCATCCAAAGATTTGAGGGCAGCCTGGATTCTTGTCTTGGTATCTCTGTATGGCTCTTTCCACTGGCTAGGAAGTTTAACAGTAGGCGGTACAGGAGACATGATGGTGATGGATTTGGTGATGTCAGAGATTGGAAGAAGGATGTCGTATTGGATGAGAGAGAATTTGGGAGTTTACAGATCTTGTTTAGAATCTACCTCAGTTGTAATTATGGTACTTAGGTTATAACTTTGATATAAATAGATACAAAATAGAATATTAGAAACAATAGGCCTTCCTATTGTTTTTCAGCCATTGAGATGGATTCAAGTTGAATAGCAATGTTATGTTGAGCCACAATGTTGAGCCACCAAAAGTTGTATTGAGCCACAGGTCATGTTGAGCTGGCAAGTCAGGTTGAGCTGGCAGGCACTCTCTAGAGTGCCCCAAGTTGCGAGCAAGTGAGCAGCTGGGGGTTGTGGCTGCAAGCCACAACCTTGGCACGAGTAGACTGAAGAGCTGCAATTATCATAAATACCGTAGATAAGTACAAACCTGGTAACAAAAGAAACTGCCCCCCTGGCTTGGCACTCACGGGCAACTTCAACAACTACCCCCATATTGATAAGATAAAAGGAGATAAAAACATGGAAATAATAGAAAGAAAATATTACATGATAGAGTTTTCTCTTATAAACTACCAGCAGGTTTGCATCCCTTTACGCTCCTTTAACTCCTTCATCCTCTTGGGCATGCTATCAAGTAATGGGTTCCAATCTGAAGGCCATAGCCTATCCCACTCTTCTTGAATAGCTTGCTGCATCTCAGAAATAGTCCCAGGGAACCTTGCTTGTGCCTTTATATGCTGTTTCATAATCCTCCACACATGCTCGATCAGATTGAGGTTGGGTGATTGAGTCGGTCTTTTATGTAGTGGGATACTCAACTCTCTTTTGGGCTCTACCAGTACATGCTTGGTCCCATGCCATGGTGCTGCATCTTCCACATACTCTCCACTGGTAGATACCATATACCCTTTCTCACTTCAAAAGGCTGGGGTTACCATGGGCCTCAGGGCCTGTTCAAGATAAACCTTACTTGTAGTCCCCCCATGACCTGATAACTCCAGAAAGACCAATTCTGACTTCCAATCAAAACTGATAGCACCCCAGACATTCACTGAAGCTCATCTACTGTGAAAGGTATGCTGGATGCAGTCTTCATGGTATCGTTTATCTGATAATCGTGTGACCCAAGTGGAACCTCGTTTGGATATATTGAAAGTGCATTCATCAGAAAACATGTGGAGCTGCCACCATTGTTTAGGCTTGTCGATATGCTCGATTGCATACTGATATCGATCTTGCTGGTACTCCTTTGAGATGAATGGTCTTTTACAGGCCTTACAATGGGTATATCCTCTCAATTCAAGTGCTTGTTTAACCGTCATACTGGAAACTGATAATCCTGCATCCTGTCTTAATTTGACCCAGGATAGTATTCTATGTTCCCAGTTCTTTTGAAGGATGATAATCAAATGGTCCACATCCTTCTCTGTCAAGGCTGGTGGGTGGCCAGTGTGAAATGTGTTATGTTGGTCATGAGGATCTCTCACCCAGTCTCTAATGGTGGACTGGGGAACACCTGTTTGTCACTCAATTTCGTGATAACTGACACCAAAGTCAGCCATAGTGAGGACTCTAGATCTCATCGGTGTATTCCAGTACCCCCTTGGGGGGTTGTGTGGAGGGGTGTTCGACATTATAAGGAGGGGTTCGTTGATGGTTGATGGCTTGGCATGTAAGGGGGGCAGTTTCTTTTGTTACCAAGCTTGTACTTGCGTGCAAATTAAGTTTTGGTGCTGATCAACGAAAAAAACACACCAAAATCCAAGGCCCGTTGCACCATAACTCAGTTTGCTTGCAAGTACTCGACGTTTTTTAAAGTCTCCGGAACGTGAGTTATACATGCTCAATGTCCACAGCGTGCTGTGGAGCCTCACGATGGACACGTGGGTTGGGAACGTAAGCTTCATTTGATAGACTACACTAGTTAAGGAGGAAGAGAGGACGTGGACATTCGAGGCTCTTCTAGGTATTTCCATAGTTACGTCTGTTGTGTGTTTGCTATCTTTTTGTTTGCTCGCTTGCTGGAGAAAATATTGTATATAAGGGGGGCTTGATCTCCCTCAGGAGGAGCACATTGTCAAAGAGCATCAGCATCGAAGAGCATTGAGAATCATCAGATCAGAGCACAGAGCATCACGGAAGCTTATTACGATAATAATTAGTCCTTTTCTTTCTTTCCCCTTTTTCAATTTCATAACTGCATTTCCCATACGGACCAGAACCTCTTCAGTCTGCCAACACCCAGCAAAGAACGCATTACAAAAAAGACAAAGAGAAAGAAGTTGCCACAGTGCGTCCCATTACGGTATGATAAGTAGTCCACGCACTTTGGTCGTAATCTATGCAGTGGCCGTTGACGAGTCCCACAGTATCATACCGTATATCATGTGACGCGGTTACCAATTACCAGTATTTAATGGCCTGAGTCGCACTTGGGAAGCATTTCTTCCGACTCCTTCATTTTCCTCAACCAGATCCTACATCGATAACACTTGAAACAATGAACACATCCTTTCGCCGTAAGTATAACCTTTTATTTAATCCTCATTTGATCACGGGTTGACAAAGGGGTTTCATCAAGAGCTTGCCCGTGATTTCGGTGGCCCTGCTGCCACTGTGTTTTGTGCATCTTTGCTATTCGGGATGGACCTTCTTATCCGATCGGACGGTCAACGGCACGAGAAAAAACTGGAAAAGGTTGAAATTGACATCGCAAACACCAAAAGAGATCTCATGAAAGAAATCCAGCAGACACAAAGGATTGCAGCAAACGCCCCTTTGGTCTTGATTGGAGATCCCAAAAAATATAGTGAGATTTGTTAATTGCGTCAAAACCGGTGGTAAAGATTGCGTGTGAGGTAAGGAGATGCTCGAGTACACTCGCACCCCGCTATCCCGGATGGCCAGATTTCACATATTTCATCCGGGACAACGGGGTATCCGGGACAATAGAGAGAGAGAGTTCATATTATTTGAAGAAAAGTAAGGAAGGTTTATTTCTATTCTTGTGAGAAGCTTTATCTTAACAAATTTTCGTACTGGCAGGATTTCGAGGACAATTATCAAGAAGGACAAAGTCTGCCAACTTCATTTGAGGATAATGTGCACAAAGGCAGCAAAGTTCGTATTTCTGTCAAGTGGCTAATCCAACCTTCTTGGTCAATTTTGTAGATGGCATTATGGCGATAAAACAAATGGATAGAGACTTCATACTATCATAACAGCAATGACATTGGCATCCAGCTATAAGTAAAGTTTATGTACTGTACTTTTCTGCTCATTCTCTTTTCCTAGTATCACACCTGACCCTGCCTTTTTTCCTCTTTTAGTTTAGCTTTACTGATAGGAGTCACAGTATCTGGTTCAGCAGACCAATATTCTATAGAGACAGGGGGTAAGATTTCCCAAAACCTCATACAAATCTGAAAACACCCCTTTTCTGGTTCAACTGGGGAAATTCTGTGAAAAATTGGGATGTCAAAGATTCTTTCCGGTTCAACGGGGTATCCAGTTCAGCGTGATCCGGGATAGCAGGGTGCGAGTGTACATCTATCGTCATTTATTCTAATTGATTATGTTAATTTAAGTTGCATGGACTCACTAGGGGGTGATAAAAAAAAAGTACAGTCGCACCCCGTTGTCCCGGACCTCACTCTACCGGATTCTTCATTGTCCCGAATGAATCTCTGCGAATTCTGAATTTCTTTGCACCAAAACCTGATCTGCTGTCCCGGATCATTCGCTGTCCCGGAGAGATTCTTCAGATTTTGACCATCCGGGACAACGGGGTGCGACTGTACTTGGGCTTTTTTTTATTAAGTTATTCTTACAGTCGCACCTCGCTGTCCCGGAACTCACGGAACCAGATTCCTCACTGAGCCGTAGAAATTCTGCGAGCAGCTCTGAAATGTATATAAAAGTACCCATTGAACTGGAAAACAAGGATATTCGGATTCATATGATATGTGAGGCCCAATAACCCCTGCTCCCATACACTTTAATTCTGCTGAACTAGATATCTGTGGTAAACTTAGAAGAGCTAGTCCTAAAAAGGGATAAAAGTGGAGAAAGGGGTGGTTGATTTTCTTGAAAATTTTTCCATCCAGAACAAATCAGTAGAGTAATATTATAAGAACAATTGAGTGCAAAGATATAAGAGTTGCTCATTTTCAGTAGTACCAAAGTACCCATGATGGCACCAATAAAATCAGCAAAAAAGGTCAGATTGACAGCAATACAGAAATATGAATTGTGTTGCCTTCATTAGAGGTACCCAAAAATGAAGTTAGCTGAATTTGCACTTCTTGATGAATGCCCCTGCTGGGCTGATGGATCCCCTCTTGCTATATCAAGTTTGTCTGATCACTTGAAAGGATGGGCAGCAAAGGTAAAGGAAGGATGTCCTCAAGGTATATAAGAAAAAAAATAGTTTCAGGATAAGTATAATCAACTAAGTATACTCATAGATCCAGTTGCAGCAAGGCAAAAAGATCATATTGAAAGCTACCCTTTTCTTGAGTATTTTCTTGCACTATAGATGAATACTGCAGAATATGCCTGGATACCAGCAACTTTTTTTTTTTTTTTTTTTATCTGTTTTTATTTTCATTTAAGGTACAAAAAATCCACATGGAGCCTCAATAGCTAACGTGTAAAAGAACCTCCAACCCAGGCCAGGCCCCAGAAAGCTATAGAAGAACCATGGACTGAAGTCCTGGTCAAAAAAACTATCCTAACAAGGAACCACCCCTGTAAACTACAAAAGGTATGAAATCCCACCAACATCATGCAGTAACTAGGAAAACCCAACTCCTGACAGTACACCTAACAAAGAAAACCCAAAATGCAAACCTAAGGTGAATCAAACTAGCAATGTTGCAGCCAGCCCTAGCAAAAGTTGGATAATTGTATCCGTGGGCATATAGCCTAAGCTGGGGGGTCGAAAGGAGATTAGGCCCCGCAA
Source organism: Choiromyces venosus 120613-1 (assembly GCA_003788595.2). Classification (NCBI taxonomy): domain Eukaryota; kingdom Fungi; phylum Ascomycota; class Pezizomycetes; order Pezizales; family Tuberaceae; genus Choiromyces; species Choiromyces venosus. Next base: position 1,017,759 of record ML120356.1, read on the forward strand.
TAGGGGTGTGGCAGAAGTGAGGAACCTGAGTATCTGCCTGAACAGAGGGGGTGGTGGTGGCAGTAGTGTGCTAGCCAAAGATGAGTGGATGGATGGTAGTGAGGTACCAGCTAGAGTAGAATCGAAGCCGACTGACCATATTACCACGTCTCTTGTGTAGTTCCTTGTGATATGAGAGATGGCATCACTTCTGGAGGGGATCCCAGGAGCAGGAAGGCATCAGGGGAGAGGATAGGGGGGCAGTAGGATGCTAGCCGAATGTCTAGAGGGGGGTTGGTCTAAGAGGGGAGTGTTCACTTGGTAGGACATATTATCGGTTATCGCGTTTGTGTCTGACAAGGCAGTCTTCTGCGAAAAAGGAGAATGGAGAAATCGACCATGACCTGTTGAAATATTCTCTCCTACTGCTAACTGTGTTCCCGGCCATCTGTAGAAAGACCAAATGAAAAAGCCCAACCGTAGCAATCACTAAGCGAGGTAAAGCAAAAGCAGGGTAAGGGAGGTGACCAACATTGTGAGATGCTGGGAGGAATGAAAGAACATCCTCAGGAGGGTAGACCTCAAGAGGGAAGTGAGGAGGGGATGCTGAGATGCAAACAGAAGATAAAAAGTGTTCTTCCTAGCCACCCTTAGGCAGGGGGGAGGATAGAAAAAGTAGTGATGATTTTGCTCGCAGTCGTAGTGTTGAGTCATTCCCAAATAGGAAATAAATTTCAATAACTGGAGGTGTAGCGGAGACAGAGGATGCCTCGATACCAGTAACTGATGATATTATTTGTACACAAGCCAAAATTATCCAAACAAAGCTTGAAAACTCTGGAGTGGAGGAACCATATGATGGCTTTGAGATGTCAAATGAGTGAATACAGCAGTTTAAAAATCGATACAATTTTGGACGACTTCAGACTCATGATCAATCTGGCGATGTAGATCAGTCTGCATTTCCAGAACAGCGAGAAAATCTTGCTAGAGAACTTGCATCTTTCTCTCCTCAGGACCGATATAATTGTGATGAGAGTAGACTTGTTTTTAATAAACAGCCACAATCATCAAATGTTCAACTTGAGAAAGGTAAACAACTAAGAGGAGGAAAGGATGCAAAAATGAGAATTACAACATTTCATATTATCAATGAAGATGGAACAGATAAGAGGAAAATTTGGGTTGTAGGTCAAGGTGAGAGGCCCCACTACTTTTGTCAACAGCAAGTTAATCCTCAAAATCTTCCTGTCATCTATAAGTTTAACAACAAAGCCTGGCTTCTAACAGGATTGTGGTATGAGTTTCTTTGTTACTTTAATGAAGAAATGCGTATTTCTCAATGATATATTGCCTTGGTTACCAATAATTGCCCTACTTGTCCCTGCCTTGAGTCTCCTCTGATTGAGTATACTGGACCGACACCCCCAGTTTTAACAAATATCAAACTTATTTATCTTCCTCCTTATACAACATCATTTCTTTAACTACCAGATTCAGGAATCATTGCTTCCTTTAAAGCTTCCTATCATCGACTTTATACCAAGTACATGGTTCAACACTTCAACCTCCATGGTGAAAAACCTCCAAAAATTGACATTTTGCAAGCTATATATTTAATAGCTATTGTATGGGACTCTGTTACTCCAGAAACAATCAGAAACTGTTGGGTGAAAGTGAATATTATGACAACTCTAATTGCTTCTCTAGTCAACTCCAATGAAAACCCTACCGAAAGTTTTATTTCTGCACAGTGTTGAGGATTTTCACAAGCCTGGACAGCACTTAATAGATCACACCATAGTAGAGAATCATTTGATTCTTACTTTGATGATATTGATAAAGAATTTGATACCTCAGATCCTCATCATGATAGTCAAGCCTTGCAAGTTTCTGATGCCATCACCATTGTTAAATGTGGAATTAATGCTGGTATCCTTAATTGTCTAGCTACTGAGTTGGATAAAATTAATGACAGTGACTCAGACCACAATGAGCCGCGACCTGTGCAAATTCCTTTAATAGGATTGGAAACTACAATACACTATACTAGTGAACTTGCTTGTTTTTTACAAGCACTTGAGACAACTACACTTTCCTTTCTCAAGCATCCCAATAATAGTAATAATATTACTCCAGTTGATCAACTTGTATCCTTTATGCAGGATATGAATTCTGCTCTTGTTAGGTAAATTTCCACTACAATCTTCCTCTCCTACTTGGTCATACCTGTGATCCTTTATCACCTTGTCTTATTAATTTTATCATAGCTATCGAAGAAGTTGTTCTACTCAGCAAACTACACTCACCCAATTTTTTAAGCCTGACTGTGTCAACCCAGAACTGCTGAGCAAGGGTGGGAATAGGGTGCAACAGAGAGGTACTATTGTTGATCTTGAGGTTGAATGCTGGTATAATTGGATTAGCAGTGAGGAGGATGATGTTGGAGAGGAGGAACAGGATGATACTACCTGTATCCCAACTAAATTGTTAAGGGGTAGTCCAACCATAGATAGGGCCAGTAGGTCTAAGCTGTAAGCTTCTTGAAATAAGGTAAGGTAAAGATAAAATAAAGATCATTAAGGTAGGCTCATATTTTGCAAAGGCTTGGAAAGAATAAGTGTAATAAGGTTTTTTCAAGAGTAAGATAATAAATATATTAATAAGATCTCTTCTCCATTGCTTGATGTTTCTGATAGCTGGGGGTACCTCGATATTTATATTCCGCGTCTGGGTTATTGCAGGCTACAATCAACTCCCATACTATCTAAGTACCTCTGTCGAAAACCTTTTAATTTCCCTAAGTGTGAACAATCTTGACCCTGAGAATATTTGCCTTACTTAGCTTTGATCTCTTCAAACTCCTATTGTTTCTGGGGGGTGTAAACACTCCTCTGGTAGGTAGTCTTCGATCTCTCCAGTATATGAACTTAATTTGAGTATGCTGCCCTAATGGCAACTGCACCAATTGTTCTGCCTTAAAACACAAAGTGATCAGCTTTAATGAACGAGTGCGGCCATTTTGTTGCATATTGATGCATCACAAGGCCCATCGGATATATAGGGTTTTTTGCTCTGGATCGAGCCAATAGCTTATCCAGCGAAAACCTCTCATGCTGATTCTCAAGTAGGCTCTCTTAGGGCACTACTTCTTTCAAAGCGAGAGCTCAGCTCTATGATTACCTGTCAGTATCATAGGCTCGCAATTTCAGGTTGTTATCTAGTTGGTAGAAAATATCTCATAATATTTCATAACTAAAATAACTATGTCGTGTCAGGGATTTGAACACATGACCTATCCCTAGAATCATGTGATCCACCAACTGGACTATTCCATATGCCTAATAGTAGCTCCCCCTCCCAAGACTTCATCTCGAACATCTTCCTTTCAAAAAATATAAAATAAAAAATAAAAATAAAAATAAAACTTCCTTCATGGGAACTCAACATGGTAGGGTAAAAAACTTTTGCATGTTTACTTGGCCGTGCAAAGAAAACCTTGCCACATTATTCCAATCCTGCCTGTCCTGGCATTTCGGGATTCAATCTATGAAATTCCACCACCAATTCCTCGGTACACTCTAGGTGCTCTAGGGGTTCCCAGGTGTTCTTGTCTTCGCAACAACCTTTCCATTTCATGAAATATTGGAGCTCTCAGAGGACTTTATTTTGTCCTCTAACTCGTCTCATATAGGAGATTATTTCACTCCTCACAATTCTCTCCACTTCCCATTCTAAGTCACCTTCGACTTCTTCTGGGTCACATGGTGGCTGTGCCCATCTGGGCTGAGTAGAAACTCGGTAGGGTTCGAGCAGCGCTACATGAAAAACTGGATGGATTTTCAACCGGTTGGGTATTTGGAGTTTGTAGGCTTGTTGACCTTTCTTTTCTAATACTTTAAAAGGCCCATAGAGCTTTGGGCTCAGCTTTTTTGAGGGCCTTTTTGATCGCATATTCTTACCGTTGAGCATGACTTGGTCTCCAACTTTTATGTCTGGTTTCTCCCTGGCCTTTCAATCGTAATACCTTGACATAGCCTCTTGTGTAGATTCCAGTGTCTCTTTGGCTTGTTCATGTATATTTTTCATCCAGTGCGCATAAAGGGCTGCACCTGAATTTTGAGCCTCACGTTCTCTCATCTATTCTGTTTGTGGATAGAAACCATAGTTCGCAAAGAAGCAGGTCAATTTGTGTGCATTGGTGGTAGAGTTGTTGTAGGCATATTCTGCCACTGGCAGGAGTTGATACCAATCATCCTGATCATAGTTGACGAAGCTTTGTAAGTAACCTTCCAGCACTTGGTTGGTTCTTTCAGTTTGTCCATCAGTCTGAGAGTGGTAGGCCATTGACATTCTTCTTTTAATTCCCAGAGCCTGGCACAATGACTCCCAAAATTCACCTTGAAACTTTGCATCTATGTTGGAAATAATTTCCATGGGTAGCCTGTGGAGTTTCTATACTTCTCGGAGCAAGATGTTGGCGACATCTTTTGCGGTCGCATTTTCTTTTAGACTGACAAAATGTGCTATCTTGGTGAACCGATCCACTATGACTATGATCTGGGTGTGTCCCTGCGATTCTTGTGGTTGAACAATAAAATCTGTCGAGATAGATGTCCAGGCCGTATATGGTACTTGTAAGGGTTGAAGTAACCCATACCTTGCATGTCGAGGAGATTTATTGTGTTGACATTCATCACAGGATCTGACATAGTCATTAACCCAGCCTGTTAACCCCTTCCAGTAGAAGTCTCGTGTAACTATTTCTAGAGTTTTTTCCTGGCTGAAGTGTCCGGCGATTTTTGAGTCATGGCATCCATTCATTATGAGGGTTTGGATACCTTTGTCTGCTGAGATAAAAAGCTGGTCTTTGTAGTATACCAGCCCATCCTTCAGATTCCAGAATTTGGGAAGGTCCATGCTGTCATTCCTCAGTCTTTTTAACTCCTGCCTTCTCATGACCCACTCTTCATCTCATTTGGCTCCTTCTTTGACTTTGACCATAAAGTCTACATCAAACTTCTTTATTTCCACTCTTGCGATGATGGCATTAGACAACATTACCACTTCTTGTAATAGTTTAGGATTATGGTCCTCATTGTAATGGTCAAAATGCTCATTGTTTCTAGAGCTCCCTTGTAGAAAGCATTCCATTGCCTTTTTCCCAAGCAGGTCACTGCTTCCAAAACCCGCGTTGGCTCGTTCTGTTATTGCCAAGTCTGCCACTTCCTGGAGCTCAGTGTTGTCAATTTTCTCGACAATAATTTGAGCTATCCAATCCTCCTTGGAGATTTTGTAATCTGCATCCATTAGGTTAACCATTAAGACTTTTATTTTGCCAGTATAGTTGGCATCTATCACCCTGGTGCCTATGTATATGCTATGTTTAAGTGCCAATCCACTTTGGGGTGGGATTCGTCCATAGGTTCCTTTAGGGAGCCCTATAGCTATTCCTGTCGCAACCAGGGCTTGTCCCTTCCCAGGGATGGTTAGCATATCCATGCTATACAAGTCATGTCATGCCATGAGCTTTGATCCTCTAGTAAGGATCTTGGCACTCTCTACCAGTCTATGGACTCAGATTCCCAGTGGTTCCGAGCTTTCATCCAAGTCTTCTGTCTCAGACATCTGGTCATCCTCTGGCCTGGAATCGAGTTCCATGTCCTCTGTGGGGGTTAATCTTTTGTCCCTGGGGTTTTTCCATACCACAGCGATTTGTAAGAAGTTTTCCGGCTTCAAGATTGACTGTTCACTATGGGTAGCTCCCCTTTCAGGACAGTACTCTGGCCATCTACTCAGTGCATCTAGTTTCCCGCCTCGGGTTCCTGGTCAGTAAACAATGCGGAAGTTAAAATCCGCTAGCTTTTGGGCCCATCGAATTTGTCTTGCACTCCATGCCTTGGTGGTGAGAAAGTACTGTAAATTCTGATGATCCATGTAAATTTTAATGGGGGCCTCAGTTCCCGCCAAGTGGTGGTGCCATTCTTTAAAGGCTTCCACAATTGCCAACAATTCCTTGTCATGAACATTGTAGTTCCATTCTGCAGGGCCGAATTTCCATGAGTGGAATGCTATTGGGTGTAGTTTTTTCTTTACAAGCTGTGATAAAACACAGCCAAGCGCAAAGTTGCTTGCATCAGTTTCCACTATTGTCTCTTTCATGTGGTCAAAATGGCAAAGAATTGGTGCCATCAAAAAATTGTTCCTTCAGGAATTCAAAAGCTTCGTCCTGTTCTCTTCCCTAGGCAAAATGTTTGGAGTTTCCTTTTAGGAGTTCTGTAATTGGTTTGCAAATTGCCAAGAAGTCCTTGATAAATCTTTGGTAAAAATTTGCAAACCCCATGAAGATTTGTATGTCCTTTACCGATTTTGGCTGTTTCCAATTTTGAATCAACTCCACTTTTTTTTCACTCATGGAGACTCCTTTTATGGTTACTATGTAACCAAGAAATTCCATCATGGTAATGTGAAAGTAAGACTTTGCAATAGAGACTGCTAGTTGATATTCTCTTAGGTGTGCTAACACCTTTCGGACTAGTTCCACATGGCTTGCCTCATCTGCTGAGTAGATGAGAATGTCATCCATATAGACCACGACCCCATAATCTAGGAATTCTCTTAATATTGTGTTCATTATTGCTTGGAAGGTAGCTGGGGCATTAACCAGCCCAAATGGCATGACCTTGTATTCAAAATACCTGTAGCAAGTCTGGAAAGCCATCTTCCATTCATCTCCTTCTTTAATCCTAATCAGGTGGAACCCATCTTTTAGGTCTAATTTAGTAAAGATAGTTGAGTCAACAACTCGGTCTCATAACTCTGTCATCAGGGGGAGTGGGTATTTGTTCGATATTGTGACCTTATTAAGGCCTCTATAATCAATGCACAGGCACCAGCTACCATTTGGCTTTGGTACAAATAGTATCGGAGCCCCACACAGTGCTATGCTAGGCCTGATATTTCCCTGTTCTAACATCTCATTTAGGTATATGTGTAGAGCCTCTAATTGGGAGGTGGAAAGCTTGTAAATAGGTCCCTAAGGGGGACTTAAACCCTCCTTGAGGTCTTTTGCATGATTGAAGGTCCTTCTTTGCAGCAGTTTTTCTGCCGCCGAAGGTAGGAAAAGGTCTGTATAATCTAGGTATTCTTCTGACAACTGGCCAATCACCAGCTCCCTGCTCTCCTCAATAGAGCTTACCAGACCAACAACTGTCACGTCTGGGTCATGCGCTACGTCATCATCTCATTCAAACTGTTCATCCCAGTCACACCATGTACCTGGACCACAGTGATCATGACATTTTGGGTTTTGAAATTCCTACCTATCCAGATAGATTATATTAGATATGGGGTGTTCTTTTAACCATCCATAGGGTATTATCATCCCCCATCTATTCATAGGTGCCACTTCACAGGAGACTTCAGTGGTGTGATGATTCACCTCTATTTCCATTTTTATGGGGGTAGTATATCGTTTGCCACTGGCCTTGGCAACGTCGTCCATAAAGCCTTTAATTGGAATGTGATTTCTGTGAGTTATGCAGGGTACGTCTAGTTCTTGTACTAATTTTTCATTTAGGACAAAAACATCAGCCCCTGAGTCTAATAAAACTTGAATACAGTAGCGTTTTCCTTCAATTTGAAGGTGTGCATGACCTTCCAAGTGTTTGTAAAGAGTGGGTTGTGGGGCAATGAGTTTGCGCTGCTTGCCCGATGGCTCTGTCTTGATATGTTTTCACTTTGAGATTTTCTTACAGCCAGAATCTGGTATGGACTTCTACAGGTCCTTTCGCGCTTGGTGAGGGTTTGAGAGTCCTTCTTGAGCAAAACCTTTGTCTGGATGAATATGTTGACCTGGCATACCTAGGTACCTGAGGTCTTCGGTGCGCTTGGAGGAATATTCGACACAAGGAGATAATAGTACTATGGTGTACTTTAGTGTATTCTTGGATTTTTATACAGATGTTCCCTGTGGGGTGTACAAAAAATGATGGTTCCCTTGGGACAAAAGATAAAAGTTCCTGGTCCCAAGTTAAGATGTGTACTGAACGAAGTCTTGTTGGTACCAAGGTATAATCAGTGTAGGCGTTAATCATTTTATTCTTACAGTTTTTGTATAGTTAGATGTAAGGGGTGTAAAGTTTTTGAGTTTACTATAATGCCTGCGTTATTTCAACCAATCAGGTCTCCTCAGGTAAACTGACAAGAAAATATTTTTATGGTTATTGGGCAACCCACTACTAGCGGTCTTTATCCCCTGCCAAGGGGTTCCTGAGTATAACCTGACCAGTGCTTTTCTCATGGTAAAGCATGGGTGCAATCTGCCAGTGCTATCAGCTTGGGCTAAGATTTAAGTCTGGTGGGGCGTAAGCCCCTATTGCGAGTTTGTGCCAGACCACAAGTACCCATATGCTGTCACTGTATGGTGCCAATCTGTTCCTTGTCTACTCAACCCCTTTGCCTCATTAAGCTCATGCACAGACCCAAATCAGTGTCAGGGATAACCCTTTCAATTAGATGGTGACCAGTCAAATACTCTTCAGCTGAGAAGGTGGTATGTGTGGACCTCACTAGATTCCCCTCAATTGGATCCTAGGTTGGATAGTTCCCAAAGTTGTAGTGGCAGCTTAGTCATTGCCACTTGACTAACCTGTGGCCACCTCTCTTGGGGGGCCCGGACCTCCAATCGAGTGTTCTGTCTCTTTGGCTGTCTGCGTCGAGTTACAGAACTAACCATGGCTGCTCTTCTACACATGCCCCACTTGTGGTTGGTAAGTCCACAATGGGTGCATGAGCCCAATGTCTCTTTCCTTTTGTCTATCAGAGTTTGGGGAATTCCCTCATGAACTTTCTTCCAATTTGTGTGTATCTGTGATGGATTGCTTTCTCCCTCGTTAGGTTTTTGTGTCTTCCACCCTGCTGTGGCTGATTTTGGTGACCAAGGTTTTTTGTTAAATCTGGTATTGGGACTTTTATTTTCATTGCCACACTTTCTTTTCGTGGCATTCCCTTGCCCTTTTGCCATTGCCTGGGAGAGGTTCTGGCATTGTAAGAAAGATTTCTCCAGCTTGCCAAAGCCTCTTAGTGCCTTAAGCCAATCTTCATCAGAATCATATGTCTCTCCTGAGAGCCTTCTCAGGATTTATTCTGGGAGTTTGTCCTCGACCAGGAGCCTCCATCTATTACAAACCTAGCACGGAAAAAGGTTTTCACATGACTCATGATTATGAGGTCATAGGTTTGTAATAGTTTCGCACACATGACCAATTAGGGCATGTGAGTCTCACACATGATTAGCAGTTGCGAGTCATAGTTATTATATTTGATTGAATTGCATAATAACTTGTTTAAAGTTATTAGTTGTTTTGGGCACATGACTTATTTAGAAGTCATGTGAGTTTCACATATGACCAGTTAAGGTCCGATGATTATTATGTTATGTGAATGTATGAGTCATAATTGTGGTTCATAACAGTTATTGATTTATAAGCGGGTTGCTGAAAGAACTATATAAAGGGGTCAGTAGGACCTGATAGTTAGTTCTTCACGCAACCACCTAAGTTATTTCCTAGATATAACTATATGACTTTATGAATATAAAACACCTTTACGCTCTTTACTAAAGAAAGAACATTACGAGATATCTTCCTTGTAGGACAAGGAAGAAAGTAAAAATGAATAACTTAGTCTTAGGAAGACTAAGTAAGGATAAGAATTTAGTCTTAAGAAGATTAAATACAAACAACGTATACCAAGTTAAGTATCAACCCCATTACAGTATCTAATAAAGATTGACATAACATTGTTGCCTGTTGCTCGGTTGTATACTAGGAGTGATAGAATAAGCGATCTTAATATTTGGTTGCGTCTCTGCAACACCCAACGAAAATATAAATTTTGAATACGAAGATCAATCTTTAGAACTTCCAGAGGTAGCACAGGCACTTGCAAGAACAGCCTCGGAAACAGGAAGAACAGGAAGCCCTGTTACATTAGACCAAAAATCAGAACAAGGATCTACATCATCGGAGGAACACGAAGACCAAAGGATGTCAGCACTGGCAGGAGGAGTAGCACCAGCAGGGGAGGGACAATGAGGGGCCCAACCAATACCAGAACTAATGGTAGAACAACTCAGACAAGTAATCCAGGCTCTAGGAGGAGGAACAAGAAGACCAAAGATCAAAGAACCAGAAACCTTCGTGGGAGAAAGAGACAAGATAAGAAACTGGCAAGCACAACTACGAGTCTACTTTATAGCCACAGGGTGGGCAGAAGGACATGAGGAAGAAAAAATAACATACACCTCAAGCCTACTAAGAGGAGATGCAAGTAGTTGGCTCACACCATATACGGAAGGAACCAGTACAGCAACATGGCAAAATTGGCCTGATTTCATAGAAGTATTACAAAGTCAGTTCGGACCAGTAGACCCAAAGGGAGAAGCAAGGATGAAATTAAGAGAATTAGTGCAAGGCACTAAATCAATGACAGAATATTGGAATTCCTTCCAGTTAATATTAATGGAAGCATACATGGATGAAGCTACGGCAAGTGAATGGTTATTCCAAGGTGTGAATAAGAAATTACAGGATAAATACGGACACCTGGATCAGGTATTAGAAGGACCTGAAGCATTGGCAAAATGGGCAATAGAGAAAGAAACAAGGTTGGCCACTATCAGGCATCTCCAAAATAAAGGAAACAAACGACAAGAATGAGAAGTCCCGAGAAATACAAACAGCACCTATAGAGCTACCCCTAGTGTGATTCCCAAGGGGGAACCCATGGATCTAGATGCGACAAACCACAGAAAACTACAGAGACTACCGAATAAGGAGTTCCAGGAATGAAGACAGGAAAAGCTATGCTTCCAGTGTGGAAACAAAGGACATTTTGCACGAGACTGTAGAGTCAAAAACATCAAGATACGATTTATGGAGGTGGAAAAAGAGGAGAAGGGGGAGGAAGAAACTTTAAACGACCAAGGTCCCTAGTAGAAGGTGGTCTGAGGGACAACCAACCAAAAACCATCAGAAAATCTAAATTACGTTCATTACACTCGACCATAGGCTCTACAGAACCTTTGGATTACGAATCAGATCACATTATGGTCAAGGTACAACTTTACAACAAGAAAAACGAAAAAATAGCAACAAATGCAATGATAGATTCAGGAGCTACGGAAGACTTCATAGATCACAATTTTGCTATGAGACACCATCTATCCTTGAAGAAAATAGGAAAACCAAGAGATATATACATGATTGACGGTTGTTACAATCCTCTCTCTTTCGGGTATACTTGCAGTAGGCAACCTTTCTTATCCTCCTCGGTTGTCGATCTGATTTCCTTCGAACGCTTGCGGTTCCTTCTTTTGTAGTGCAAGTCCTTGACTTCTACAACTCCTTGGTTTTCCCGATTGACGACCTTGGGATTCTGAACAGATTTATTGTTTGGTAGAAAAGCTTTCTATATTGAAAAGTATTTAGATGGTTGCGTGAGGAACTAACTACTCTCGCCTACAAACACCCTTATATAGTCGTTCCTCCCACAACCCTAACCTTTGATGACTCATCCTTATGAGTCATCTGTCCGCATGACTTAAATGAGTCATCGTGTTAAATCTATCATCTGACTCCTATGAGTCATCCTCGCTAACTAATAAAAACCAATCAAAACTTATAAACTAATCATGTACACAAATCGCGTCACATGTGTGAAAACCCATGACTCATAATCTGAGTCACGTGTAAAAACATAACATCATATGATCGCTATTGCAAGTCATAGAAAATCAAACAACCAATAAAAACCAATAAATGACTTGCTAGTACAAGTCATGTGAAATACTCGTTCCTTCTGACTCATAACTATGAGTCAGATGAAATCCGCCTTGCCATTCTGCCTTGCTTAGCCACAATTTGTGACATTAGCTTCCGTCCTTCCATAGCATTGGTCCCTTGATGCTATTCTTCCTAACCTCCCAGTCTCCACAATTTTGCTCCGATCTCACGAGCCTCTTGTTTCCACTGCTGCCGACTTTCTTCCAATCATTGGCATGGTCATTGCAGGGATTCCATCTCATTGCCAGCATTTTGAAGTGCCCGTTTCTGGTCTTCGATTGTTTTTTGCTGGCTTTCCACTATTCTCTCTTTGTTGTCTAATAGTCTCTGGAGCTCGTTTATCTGCCGGTGTAATCCTTTGGCATCCGGTTCTGTTTTTTCGCTCCCCTCTCTTCCCAACTGTGTCCTCACGGTTTTCCTCTTTTTTCTTTGCTGCTCATCTGTCGTTGACAATGGCAGCCTTTCTCCCATTATCCTGGGGTAATACCCCGCATCCACCTTTTTTCATCAGTGTTCCTTGCACCGATCATTGTAGCAATGTTCCCAGCCTACTACCTCCTTGTGGGCTCTTCTTTTCCTGGGTTCCCTCGGGAACCAGTTTCCTCCCTCCTTATCTCCTCAGTGTACTGGACAGCTATCATCGTAGCAGCCAGTCCAGGACAGTGCATTGTGCCTTAATTTCTCCATATATTTCCTCTGTTCATCCATCATGTCTTCTCCCACTGGTCCCAAGTATTCCAGACTAGTGGGGGTAGTGTCCCTGGGGACATACCCTGAGTTGTCCCATCGCTCAGTTCTTTGTGGGGAGGTGGAGTGCGATTGCTTTATCGTAACTCGTACCCACTCTTGGTTTATGGAGGTACTTGGAGTGGAAACGGCAGGTTGCGAGTTTGGCATTTTCGAAGTTTTTGGCGGGGTACCAGGTCTTATCGTGTTCGGGTGAATATCCGGTCCACTTGGCTCGGTACTGCAGGTTGCCACGATGTAGCCTAGAGTCTATTACTTCCTCTAGTTCGTATTCATTTTCGCCGTCTATTTCTATAGGCAGTGGGGGTTCTTGCTTTTGGGAGGGAAATTGATTGTCTTGGTAGGGTTCAAGTAGTGAGATGTGGAATGTGTTGTGTATTCTCATGGATGGTGGGAGGGCCAGCTTATATGCGCTCTGGCCTACTTTTGCCACTATTTTGAATGGTCCGATTTTCTTGTAATCCAGCTTCTTAGATGGTCTCGTGGTCTTGATGCTTCGTGGCAACAACCATACCCTGTCTCCTGATTTCAAGTTGGGATCTGGTTTCCTGTGTTGATCATAAATATCTTTTTGTCACAATTGTGCTGTGATTATTTCCTGACGTAGTGACTCGTGGAGTTGACTCATTCCTTCCTTTCCCGTCATTCTTGCTTTCATCAGGTGTCCAATCATTTCATATTCTGGATGGATTCCATAGTTTGCGTAAAATGGCGACATTCCTATGGTCTCCTGATGTCCATTGTTGTAGGTGAATTCCGCTAGCGGTAGGAGCTCGCACCAATCACTTTGCTGATAATTGATGTATGCTCACAGATACTGTTCTAGTATCCCATTGGTCCTTTCTGTTTGTCCATCTGTCTGTAGGTGGAATGCCGTAATGAGTCTTCTTTCGATTCCTAATTTGCTTGTGATTTCCTTCCATAGTTCTGAAGTGAACAGGGATCCTCTATCAGTGATGATATCTTTCAGTAATCCGTGAAGTCTAGCCACTTCTTTAAGGAAGAGGGATGCAAATTGTCGCACGTCTAGATCCTTCTTGCAGGGGATGAAATGACTCATTTTTGTGAGGCGATCGATGACAACCAATATCATGTCATAACCTTCTGACTTTGGTAGATCCGTGATGAAATCCATGGCAATCGATTTCCATGGTCGGTCGGGTGCTTCATTTGGTTGTAATAGTCCATAGGGTGCATGTTGTACCACTTTCATACGTTGGCACATGTCGCAGTTTTTTACGTATTGTTTGATCATCTCTCTCATCCTTGGCCAATAGTATTTTCGTTGGATTAGTTGGGTTGTCTTGGGCGTTCCTCCATGTCCTGCTAGAGGAACATCGTGGTTTTTCTGAAGAATTGTTGTTCTTAATTTTTCGCTCTCTGGTACCCATATCTTCCCTTGATACCATAGGTAGTCGTTTTTCCACTGGAATAGACCCAGGGCTACTCCTTTTAGTTCTTTTTGTCCCGTTGTCAATGCCCTTCATATTTCCTGTATCCATTGGTCTTGTTGTACTGCCCGTTGAATTTCTTCTTCGTCTTGATCATGGAACTCCACCAGTTCCATTTTTTCAAGGAAGTATTTTTCTTTTGGTAATAAGATTCTCTGTCTATACATGATTCTCGGGTCCCCCTCCTGTGGTAGGTCCCCTTCCCTTCTTGTTAGAGCGTCTGGTTTTCCTCCTTCCTTTCTAGGTCGATATTGTATTTTGAAGTCAAACTGACTCATGTATTCCTCCCACTGAATTTGTCATTCGTTTAGCTCTTTTGTGGTCATGAAGGGCACCAGGTTTTTGTAGTCTGTTAGGACCTTTACTTGGTGTTGGCATCTCTTCACGTATTGCCTCCATTCCTTCAGTGCTTGCACTATTGCCAATAGTTCTTTGTTGTGAATGTCATAGTTGCATTGGGCTTTATTCATTGTCTTTGAGCGATAGGCCACAGGGTTCCATTTCCCATTGACTCCTTGCTGGGATAGGATTCCTGTGCACACGTATTTTGAGGCGTCGGTTTCTATCATCGTGGGTTTCGTCAGGTCGTAATGTGCTCGTACTGGGGATGTAGTGAGTTTTCCCTTCAGTTCTTTAAAGGCTTTCTGCTCCGTTTCTCCCCATTCCCACTTGTTCTTCTTCTCTGTTAGTTGGTAGAGAGGTTTTGCTATGCAGCTGAACCCTTCGATAAATCTTCGATAGAAGTTGCAGAACCCTAGGAAGCATTGTACTTCTTTGACTTTTTGAGGAGGTTTCCAGTCCCATACCACACTGGTCTTAATCGGGTCCATCTGGATTCCTTCTCAGTTGATGATGAATCCTAAGTATTCTGTTTCCTTTTTATGGAATTCGCACTTCGATGGTTTGACTTTCATTCCGGAATCTCTGATGTTGGCCAATATATTGCTAACATCCTTCTTATGTTGTTTGAGGTCATCTGAATATACCAGTACATCGTCCAGGTATACTATGCAGCACTCATCGATATATCTCTACAAGGTGTTGTTGATCCATCTTTGAAACGCCACTGGGGCATTGGTTAGCCCGAATGGCATTACCAAGTATTCGTATGTTCCTAGTTGGCTAGTAAAAGTCATTTTGCTTTCGTCTCATTCTCGGATTCGTATGTTGTGATAGGCATCTTTTATGTCTAATTTAGTGAAGTACTTTGCCGTACTTAGCCTGTCCAGAGCTTCCCCTATTAAGGGTAAGGGGTATCTGTCTTTTTTCATAATTTCATAGAGTCCCCTATAGTCCACACATAGTCGGAGGCTCCCATCCTTCTTTTTGACGAATAATATTGGTGAGGCCTGGTCTGTCCACACCTGTTGGATCCAACCACATTCTTTGTTTTGTTGGATGTAATTTTTTAATTCGTTTAGTTCGTCGGCTCCTAATCGGTATATTTTCTTCTTTGGGACCCTTTTTCCCTCTTCTAGGGTTATCCCCAGGTCTACTCCTTCCCGATGTGGAGGTAGCCCTTTCTTTTCCTCTTGTTCGAATACATCCTGTAGATGATGGTATTCTTTTGGGATTATCTCTTCCAGTCTTCTTTCATCTTCCTTTTTTCAGTGTTGTATGGCCAATTCTGTGCTGATGTTGCTGGCCTCTACTCGAATTGTTTCTTCTTCCTTCCTCCATCGGACTATCCCTGTGGATTCTCCTCATTGGTAGAAGCGGCCGAACGCTTTGGCTGATATTTCGTGGATCTCAATCCTCTTGGATTGCTTTCTTTTGTCTGGTTCTTTATCCTCATTGGCTGGTTGGATGACAGGGGTGTCTGAACTCCCAAATCCCTTGTCCCCTCTTTGAGTGTCTCCCAACTCCATTACCTCTAGTAAGTCTCCAGTGTTGACCTTCTCTATGAGGAGCTGTGCAATTCGGTCTCCTTTCTTTATCTGGTATTCTCTGTTACCCAGATTGACTATAACTACCTTCACTTCTCCTGTGTAATCTTTATCGATTACTCCTGCATTTGTCGTCAGTCGGTGCTTGACTGCTAGACTGCTTCACGGTGCTATTCGTCCATAGGTTTGTAGGGGTAGCCCTATAGCTATTCCTGTCCACACTACTTCTTGCCCATTGGCCATTATCTTGATGTCTTCTCTCGCATACAGATCATGTCCTGCAGCCTTCTCTGAGCCCCTAGTGGGTATCCTTGCATCCGGTGTCAGTTTCCTGACCTTGACCCTCTGGTCTTCCCTGGTCTGGATCTCTGAAAGCCTTGTGATCAGGTTCTCTTCCCGAGCTTCAGCTTCTGGTACTGAGTAAACCACTGGCGAACTGTTGAGACACCATGTCGTACATCGTTCGCTGTTGAATGTGATCTTTTTTTCGTTCCAGTCAATTGTGGGATTGTGTTCTCTCAGCCATGGCATTCCAAAAATGATTTCGTGATTTTGTAGGTCTGCCACCTGAAAGGTTCCCCCTTCATGGTGACTCCTTATATTCATTGATACTTCTGCCGTGTGGGTTACTGGCCCCATTTGGCTCGGTTTTCCATCAGTCAAGTAGATTTCTCTCGCCTTCTTGGTTTCCTTCATTGTTATTCTGTGTTTCTTGCAGACTTCTTTATCGATAAAGTCTTCCATTGCTCCTGAGTCGATCATTGCGTTTATCGTAACTGTGTTCTTTCCTTCTCGTAATTACACTTTTACCATAACGTGGTCGTTTTCTTGTTCCAGTGATTCCGTGTGTTGTAGTGCTGTATAGTAATTGGATAAAATGATGGGTTTTTGTTCCGGTCCATCCCTCAGTCAATCACTTACTGGGGACAGTCCTTGTTTCCCGCTGGCCCTTCTTCTCCCTCTATCTCTATTTCCCTAATCATGGGTCGACTCTTCCTCATCTTGTGGTCCTGCGGTCTCCATTCTTTTTTTATCATTGTATAATTCCTATTGTCTCTTGGGCTCCTGCACTCCCTTGCCAAGTGGCCTGGCTTGGCGCAGGCCAAACATAGATTATTGTTCCTCCTTCGCACAAACTCATTTTTTGACAGGTTGAGAGTGAGCCTTCTCCGCATCACATCTAGGTCCATTGGGTCCCCTCTTAGGGTCTCTTCCCTTCCTGTCTTAAACGTCCCATTGGGGTTCCTGGACGTTTCCATTGTCTTTTATCCCGTTGCTTGACCTCCTTGCAAGTGTTTGATCATGCTGATCCGGTTTTCCTTCTCAATGGCCCACCTGGTCATGTCTTCCATGTTATCTGCTGTGAAGTGGTCTGTGGCCCAAGCATCCTGCAGCGTTCGATTGATTCCCTTCAGGAACTGCCTTCTCATAGTTCCTTCGTCTTCATTTGCCTCAGTTGCCATAAGTTGGAACTCATTCCAATAATCTGTTACTGGTTCTCTTCCTTGTCTTAACTGCTCCAGTTTTGTATGCACTGCATTTTCTGTATCTATATCTCCAAACTGGCCTTGGAGCGCTTCAGCGAATTCTTCATACATTGTCCATGGTTCCAGTCTTCTTCCCTCGGTATAGGGGGTTATCCAGCTGGCCACTCCTTCCCTCAGCAATGATTTGACATATGTGATCTTTCGCCTTGCTTCTATGGTTCCCGTAGCATCAAAATATACTCTGCATTAGGCTAAAAATGTTCGCAGCTTGCTGCGTGTTCCACTGAATGTTGGTGGCTTCTCTACCTTCATTCTGTCTCCGTTTTCCCTTCTGCCATTTAGGCGATCAATAATATCAGCAAATTGTTCTGGGGTAAATCCATAGATTTGTGTTACTGATGGGGGGTTTGCAGCCCCTCCTGCCAGGGGTATTGCTACCCCTTCTGGGGGTACCGCTGCTCCCTCTCCCCCTGCTGGGGGTACAACATCCATTGCTTCGCTCATTGTTGTTGGGTACTGCTTGTTAGATACAACCAAATGTTACAATCCTCTCTCTTTCAGGTATACTTGCAGTAGGCAACCTTTCTTATCCTCCTCGGTTGTCGATCTGATTTCCTTCGAACGCTTGCGGTTCCTTCTTTTGTAGTGCAAGTCCTTGACTTCTACGACTCCTTGGTTTTCCCGATTGACGACCTTGGGATTCTGAATGAATTTATTGTTTGGTAGAAAAGCTTTCTGTATTGAAAAGTATTTAGATAGTTGCGTGAGGAACTAACTACTCTCGCCTACAAGCCCCCTTATATAGTCGTTCCTCCCACAACCCTAACCCTTGATGACTCATCCTTATGAGTCATCTGTCTGCATGACTTAAATGAGTCATCATGTTAAATCCATCATCTGACTCCTATGAGTCATCCTCGCTAACTAATAAAAACCAATCAAAACTTATAAACTAATCATGTGCGCAAATCGCGTCACATGTGTGAAAACCCGTGACTCATAATCTGAGTCATGTGTAAAAACATAACATCATATGATCGCTATTGTGAGTCATAGAAAATCAAACAACCAATAAAAACCAATAAATGACTTGCTAGTACAAGTCATGTGAAATACTCATTCCTTCTGACTCATAACTATGAGTCAGATGAAATCTTCCTTGCCATTCTGCCTTGCTTAGTCACAATTTGTGACAATGGTACTGTTTCAGAAGCAGGACCTATCACCCAGATAGCAGAACTATCAATGGACATAGGAAACCACAGAGAGAAAGCTACCTTCCTTGTGGCTAACCTAGTCAAACACGAATTAATCTTAGGAATGACATGGTTAAAGAACCATGGACTGAGGATTGACTGGATAAAGGAAAAAGTCACCTTCGACAGCGAAAGGTGCAGGGCCATATGCCTAGACAGTTCTCCAATGGTATATGCAGTACCAGAGGAACAAGCCATAAGAAAGAATCTAGAAAGCCGGATTCTACCAATCGATATGAAGGAAAAATGGAAAGAATCGAAAAATTTGATTCAACAGATGGTCCCCAGCAATGGACAAGATGACCAAGAAAGCCAACGGGTAGTTATCAAAAAATTAGAAAAAAGTGCGAAAATACCAACAAGGAAATCACACTTGGCAGTAGGCCATGACTTGCATAGCATAGAAGAAACAATTGTCCCAGCATGAGGACAAAAACTTATATGAACAGGGGTTGCCATAGGACTTCCTAAGAATACCTATGTTCGCATTGCACCAAGAAGTGGATTAGCAACCAAGAAAGTCCTAATGTATTTGACCTAGTGTTGGGACACTCCCTAGTTATGGGACAGACTTTAAAATCTAACCAGTGAAATTGAAATGTAAACAACAGCTCCAGTTGGAGATCAAATAATTTAATACTCTACTAGAATGTAGATGATGAACTCTAGCCTCAGCCTATGAAAAAATATTTCCCCTTTTCTCTATTTTAATATCAGTTTTTGGTCTAAAATAGTAATATATACATAATTTGCAACAACAATATTGATGATAAAAATGACCAAGTAAAATAAGTAAAGTGGGAAATATTTTAGTATGAGGACGTTCCTTGGGGTCTGTTTTATGATACCCTAAGGCTGTGTGAGAGCTTCTCTCTTATTTAATTAGAGTTGTTGATTTCAAGTGTCCGACATTTCTGTTCTCTGCAACATACACTTCCCCCACACAAGATATGAAGCAACAAACCTCTCAATAAGTTAGACGTTTACGAATATCACACAATCACTAATGCCTTCTCCCAAGG
This sequence comes from Choiromyces venosus 120613-1, assembly GCA_003788595.2. Lineage (NCBI taxonomy): Eukaryota > Fungi > Ascomycota > Pezizomycetes > Pezizales > Tuberaceae > Choiromyces > Choiromyces venosus. The sequence goes on from ML120356.1 coordinate 1,037,433, forward strand.
ATACGAAGGAGATGCATCTTCAAGAAGCCTTGAAGGCACATGAGGCTAATCCCAACCTTTCACTCTGTCAATTGTCTCTTATGTTTGAAGTACCAAAATCGACCCTTCATAATCGAATCTCACAACATTCAACCCCAGCCAAGGCAGCTCACAAAACCCAGCAGCTTCTCTCCATCTCCCGAGGAGGAGGCATTGAGTGCATGGATTAAGAAGTGGGATGACTACTGATTTCCAACTCGCCGCAGACATGTCTATCAAATGGTTCAGAGTCTCCTTTATGCACGGAATTCAAGAGACCAAGTTGGAGAGCATTGGCTCAGCCGCTTTTTGGGTCGTCATCCTGACTTGGATGCCAAAGTAGGAAGATGTTTGGATAGGGAGAGGGCTCTGGCCACAGACCTGGATTCCTTTAAGATGCATCTTGATTGCTTTTATCACATTCGGTGCAAGTTCCATGTCAAGGATGAGGACACTTGGAATACTGATGAAAAGGGATTCGCAATTGGATTGGGAGGAGCAGGTACCATGATTTGCCGTGCCTCACGCCGAAATCCAAGTATCATCCAGGATGGTGGTCGTGATTGGGTTACTCTTGTGGAAGCCATCTCAGGTGCAGCCAAAGTCTTGCCTCCACTGATTATCTTCAAGGCAAATGCTCACTTGATGGGACACCATACAAATATCGAGATCGAAGAGAAGGAAGATGCTTTCTTTGCCACTTCCCCCAAAGGGTACACCAACACCGATATCACCTTTCGGTGGTTTCAGGAAGTATTCAAACCACGAACTCGTCCTATGAATGGTATCAACCAGCATTGTATTCTTGTCTTGGATGGACATTCAACACATGTGGAGAACTATGAGTTTGTCAAGTATGCTATCGACCACAATATTCATCTTCTCTGTCTTCCCTCCCATTCGACTCATGTTCTCCAACCTCTCGATGTTGGCATCTTCAGCCCACTTACAACCTATTACAAGCAAGAGCTAGAAGATCGTGTACATCAGCAAGGCCCATATGGTACGACTAAGAAGGGTAACATCTTTCCCATGCTTCAGAGAGCAAGGCAAAAGACCTTTCAGCCAGAGACTATCCGGTCTGCCTGGCGTGCCTGTGGGCTGATTCCATTCAACAGAAATCGTATCCTAAGAGATCCTATCTTACAGGCAAATATGGTCCCCCAGACTCCTCTAGCCACAAGATGACCTGGTCTTCGTCTATCAGCAGGAAGAGTATTTGGAGCCCCTGAGCTCGATCGTATTGAACTCAGTAATCAGCAAATAGAGGAAACTCTTGCCAATAAAGCTCTTAAGGATCTCTTGACCCAATGTATCAAAGAAGCTCGCACTATCAATGCTGCAAAGGTTATCGCAGAGGAAGAAGTTGCAAAGGTACGCCAACTAGCAAAACTGGCCAAAGCTGATAGAAGGCAACTACGTGGTGGACTTCTACTAAGCTCCAAGCACTTGGCGAGGCTATATCATAAGCGTATGGAACTTGATAAGAAAAAGGCAGAAGCTTCGGCAAAGCGTAAGGAGACCAAAGGTCAAGTTAGGAGAAAGATACAATCTAAGACCAATCAAAGAGGAGAGACTTACCTGAACCATGCTGAAGAGGCCATCACATCCAGCTCTGATGATGACAACTCTGAGATTAGCAGTGATGAAGAAATGGTTGATAATCAACTATATCAGGCCACTAATAAAGTAAGTCTTCCATTCAGATAATATTCACTTTCACCAAATCTAATGACTTGACTCCAACAGAGCTCCGATCAACCTGCTACCACTCGCCAATTGCGGCCCAGAACCATCTCTACCTGTGCCAGGAAGTAGAATAATTTTATAATTTTTTCTCTTCTCAAAAACCTTAACCTTGTAAGTCAATCATGAATTATCACTCTTGGTATATATTTACTCATACATATAGCTGTATTAGTTCAATGGATATAAATCTGATAGAGGTTATTGGGATAGAAACTGGCTATTTACATATCAATTTGTAGCTTATATGATTTAATATTGTCTGAGTTACAACAGTTTTTCAATTAAGTAGTCACATTTTATATAGTGTCCCATGACTAGGGAGTGTCCCAACACTAGGTCAAATACGTTAACCATTAACGCCAGAGTAATCGATGCGGACTATACAGGTGAAATTAAAGTACTACTGGTAAACCTATCAGAAAACGACTATAAGGTTAATACAGGAGACAGCATAGCACAATTAATAATCGAAAAAATTATTATGACGGACTTGCAAGAAGTACAAGAAATAAAAGAAACAAAAAGAGGAGGCACAGGCTTTGGTAGCACCGACAAAAAAGAACCACTAGAAAAAGACCTCAAGATATCCTTCATTTCAGCTAGGGCATTTGGAAAAATGTACCGGAAAAAGGATCAGACAGGTATCCTAAGATGGAACAAAAACAAGACTTCCCTAGCAGCCACAACAATTAGCACGGAATTTGCTCTAAAAAAAGGAAAGAACAAGGATAGGTCAGTAAAGGAAATAGTCCCAAAAGAATACCATAGATTCCTAGAACTCTTTGAGGAAAAAGAAAGGACCGATTTACCTCCTCATAGATATGCAGATCACAAAATCGAACTAGAAGAGGGAAAAACAGCTCCATTTATGACCCTATACCAGTTAGGGGAAAGAGAGCTGAAAGCTTTAAGAAGTTATCTGGTAGAAAACCTAGATCGAAGGTGGATCAAGCCATCTTCCTCATCGGCCGGAGCACCAATCCTATTTGTCAAAAAGAAAGATGGGGGACTAAGACTATGTGTGGATTATCGAGGATTAAATGCAGTATCCAAAAAAGACCAATATCCACTACCCCTCATAAGTGAAGCATTGGACTGCCTTAGAACGACCAGATACTTTACAAAGCTAGATATCAAAGATGCATATCAACATATGCATATACAAAAAGGAGATAAATGGAAAACAGCTTTTCGAACCAGATATGGACTATACGAATACACAGTCATACCATTCGAGTTAGTCAATGCCCCAGCAACATTCCAAAGATAGGTAAATACAGCCCTCAGCAAGTACCTAGACGTTATTTGTATAGCCTACCTAGATGATCTATTAATTTATTCTAATACTTTAGAACAACACCGAAAAGATGTTCATAAGGGACTGGAAAAATTAAAAGAAATCGGAGTCAAACTCAAACTGACAAAATGCGAATTCCACAAAAAAGAAACTGAGTACTTGGGATTCATTATAAATCAGGAAGGAGTTTGGGGAGATCCTATAAAGACAGAAGCCATAAGTGAATGGAAGGCACCAGAGAAAGTCAAAGGAGTACAGTCCTTTGTGGGATTCTGCAATTTTTATTGAAGGTTCATAGAAGGATTCAGTAGGATGGCCAAACCTTTATATGAATTAACAAAGAAAAACCAGAAATGGGACTGGGGACAGAAAGCCCAGGAAGCCTTCGAAAAACTAAAAGAAAAACTTACCACAGCACCCATATTATGACATTTCAACCCAGATCAGCCCATAATGATAGAAACAGATGCGTCTAATTATGTCTGTTCAGGTATCATATCACAACAAGATGAAAAAGGAATATGGAAGCCGGTGGCATACAGATCAAAAACAATGACCAAGGCAGAATGCAATTAAGACATTCATGATAAAGAATTATTAGCAATAATGCAAGCACTCAAGGAGTGGCAAAAATATGCAGAAGGAAGTCCTCACACAATAAAAATACTCACAGACCACAAAAACCTGGTACCATTCACTACTATGAAAGAGCTAAATGGAAGGCAAATTTGATGGAGCGAAGAATTAAGCCGGTATAATATCAAAATAGAGTACCAACCCGGAAAAGAAGGAGGAAAACCAGATTCTCTCACCAGAAGGTCAGATGACCTACCAGGAGAACATGATAAAAGAAAAACTCAGAAAGCAAGAATTCTCTTACCAAAGGAAACGTTTATGGATGAAGGATATGGATCCGGAAAAGAAGAAATCAATATGATGGAATTACAGGAAATAGAAACTACTATCAAAGATGAAATAAAAGAAAAAACAGGAAAAGACCAGCAAATGATAAAAATAAAGCAAGCCCTCGAAAGGGGGGACAAGGAATTTCCAAAGGTAGCCTTGGGGCTATGTGAATGGAAGGAAGGGTACCTTTGGTATGAAGGAAAGATATGGCTACCGGAAAATGAACCCCTTAGAATAAAAATGATAGAATGAAACCATGATGCACCACAGAGCGGCCATGGAGGAGTGGCAAAAACCATGGAGTTAGTACAATGAACTTATTATTGGCCAGAAATAAGGAATGACGTTAAAAAATATGTCAAAAACTGTAACATGTGTCAAAGAATAAAACCAATACATCATGCACCATACGGACTACTACACCCATTAGAAACCCCCGAAAAACCATGGAAATCGATCAGCATGGACTTCATCATGGACCTACCAGAATCAAATGGCTATGACACAATATGGGTTGTAATAGATCGCATGACAAAAATGTCACACTTTATTCCATGTCGCAAAGATATGAAAACCATACAATTTGTACAACTATTTACGAAAAATATCTTCAAACTGCACGGACTACCAAAAGACATTGTCACAGATCGAGGTTCAATATTTACATCGGACCTATGTAAAGAAATAACAAAAAGATTAAAAATCAATCGAAGATTAAGTACGGCCTATCATCCACAAATAGACGGACAAACAGAAAGAACGAATTCGTCACTAGAACAATTCCTTAGAGCATATGTGGAATACTCTCAACAAGATTGGGAAGAATGACTGCCTTTTGCAGAGTTCGCCTACAATAACTCGATACAAGAAACAATTAAAACCACACTATTTTATGCGAACTATGGACATCACACCATCAACGAACCAATGGGTCATGAGATAATGACAAAAATGTTGAAAAGAGAAGATATGAGTCAATTACACAATATAATCAGGATGGAGATCATCTCAGCACAACAGAGGATGAAGGAAAATGCAGATCAACATAGAAAACCGGATCCAAGACTAGAATCAGGAGACAAAGTCTGGCTGGTGGCCAAAGATATTCACACCACACGACCCTCCACAAAACTAGATTACAAGAAACTAGAACCTTATGAGATAATAGAAAAAGTGGGTAGAAAAGCATATAAGCTGGCACTTCCCCCCTCAGCAAACAATAAACAGCCAGTTTTCCACATCAGCAAACTCGAACTCTATCAAAACAATCCCTTACCTTCACAACGAAAAGAACCACCTCCTCCTATAGAACTAGAAGGAGAAAACGAATACGAACTTGATCAAATTGTTGACTCTCGACAACACTATAGTAAGTTACAGTACCAAGCTAAGTGGACAGGATACACCCCTAACCACAACTTAGTCTGGTACCCAGCTGAGAATTTTAGTAACGCCAAACATGCAATCGAACACTTTCATCGAGAAAACCCAGGAAAGCCTGGTCAAAGAAGAAGAACAAATGAGCAACAAAGACTGGATCAATCTAGCAGACCTCTCTGCATCCACACAAATTACACCCGAACAAGAAAAGCACAATCAACTTCATTGGACTGGTTGCTTCGACGATGAATGCCAAGTATACTTTATGGAGAAAGAAGGGGCCAATTACTGGCCAAAGGAAGAACACAGAACCCCCTCACCATTACCGCCCCAATCGCTGCTGATGACATCATGGGGAAGATTTCCACCAACATCCCCATCCCCACATACGCCACCATCATCACCATGCAACAACAACATCCTCTTAACGGCGAAACAAGAGAAGTTTTCAGGGACAAAAATAAGAAGAAGGGGGGGCAAAAAATCCTGGGCCAAGGTCAAAAAAGAAAAGAATGTGACTTGGGGGAACCCGGTACAGGAGGAAATCCCACAAAAACTGATCAACGAGTATACACGCAAAGAAATATACGATCGAGTGGGAGATACACCATTGCCAAAATCGGCAACAACAACTCCGTGGCCAAGGTCAAGGACCAACTCCACAGAACAAGACACGATAAAGGGCCTACAAGATCACATAGGCCACCTACAAGCGATATTGGACGAATCTAGAATAGACAAAAGACTTTTCGAGGGACAAGCAAAGATGTGGGAAAGGACAGGAAGCACTCTTCAGAGAGAAAGAACAGATTTGGAGGGGAAAGTAAGGGTCCAACAGATAAGAGCAGGATGGGCAGAATGGAAGACGATAATTTCAGTAAGGAAACTGGAAATGAAAGAGAGGGAGAAAAAATTGCTAAAAGAAATGACGGAAAGGAACAATCGGGAATTGCAGAGATTGACAACACGCCTAAACTGATTGATAGAAAAAAGGGATGAAGGACCATTGGCCTAATGGGACTTAGGCCATAGGGAAGGGGGAGCTAGTGTTACAAACCTAGCACAGAAAAAGGTTTGCACATGACTCATGATTATGAGGTCATAGGTTTGTAATAGTTTTGCACACATGACCAATTAGGTCATGTGAGTCTCACACATGACTAGCAGTTGCGAGTCATAGTTATTATATTTGATTGAATTGCATAATAACTTGTTTAAAGTTATTAGTTGTTTTGCGCACATGACTTATTTAGAAGTCATGTGAGTTTCACACATGACCAGTTAAGGTCAGATGATTATTATGTTACGCGAATGTATGAGTCACAATTGTGGTTCATAATAGTTATTGATTAATAAGCGGGTTGCTGAAAGAACTATATAAAGGGGTCAGTAGGACCTGATAGTTAGTTCTTCACGCAACCACCTAAGTTATTTCCTAGATATAACTATATGACTTTATGAATATAAAACACCTTTACGCTCTTTACTAAAGAAAGAACATTACGAGATATCTTCCTTGTAGGACAAGGAAGAAAGTAAAAACGAATAACTTAGTCTTAGGAAGACTAAGTAAGGATAAGAATTTAGTCTTAAGAAGATTAAATACAAACAACGTATACCAAGTTAAGTATCAACCCCATTACAGTATCTAATAAAGATTGACATAACATCGTTGCCTGTTGCTTGGTTGTATACTAGGAGTGATAGAATAAGTGATCCTAACACTATCCAATGCCTGACATTTTGGCTTTGATATTAAGGTTTTCGAGTAGAAGGAGGTATTCTTCAATGTCATTATTGTACAGGATTTTTTTCATGTCCTGTGCTGCCTCTCTTGCCTGCTCGATGCCTGAATATCTGCTGACGATTTCCTGGGTAAATCTGGTCCAAGAGACCAATTCGGGCCAAAATGGAGCACCCATAGCCCCTGTCATGCTCTTTCGGTACCATTCACTGAATGGTGCGACCTTTTTGCCTTTTGTCCTTTTTAATGTGTAGACGATTTTATGATAGTCTTCCATCCATTGACTCAGGTTTCTAGCAAAATAGTCTTCACAGTCCAACACCCATGTGTTAATATCCCCACAGACCCTGGCCTCAAATATAGATGGTGGGTATGCGTGCCACTTTCCTCTAGTGATCGCGCTTCCCAGTATGTCTATCAGATTATCTGGGTCCGGGGCAGTCCCTTGGGGGGGCCAACTTTCTGGTCTAGGTGTTGGACCTGGGGCTGGACCTTCACCATTGCTGGAGCTGCTGCTGCTGCTGGGGTTAGGGTCCCCACCCCCAGCTCCGTACATCATTGGGGGTCCTTGGCCCCCTCCTCCCTTTCCTCCTCCTCCTTCTCCCATTACCACTAGCTGACCTCAGTCGATTTCCTTTCCTTTCTTTGGTCTTCTAGCCAAGGAGCTGGAGGAGGAAGGTGGGGCAGTTTCTACTGTCTCTTGTCTTGCTGGAATAGAGGGGGTGGCTGCTGAGAGAGCTACTTCGGTTAATTGCAGCTGCACTAGTTCCATCATTTCTCGCATTCTTTGTTCAGTAGCTCTCCGTTGTTCCTGGTCAATCTCAACCTGGGCTTGGACTTGTTGGATAAACTTTTCCAATTGTTGATCTCTCGTGAGGGATGCTTGTCCTATCTAGTCAATACTCTGATGGAGCTGAGCACTTACCTCCTGTTGCTGCTCATGTTGAGTATTATGTTTTCATAGTTCTGCTGTTACTTGATCTTGGAAATGCCTTCAAGATGTCTCTACCTCTTCTGCGAATGCATTCATTTTTACGTTTATACTGTTTAACTCATTTTCCACTATATGTTCTCCCTGATCAAGCCTAGTGCAGTAGCCTTTAAGCTCATTGGCATATCGGTGTCCTGTGCAGACAGCTCATTATAGGCAATATGTTGCTCGTTTATGGATCTTGAAGTATTCCAGTCAACTTGGCTTAGGGATTCCATGATGTGTCTTAAGATAGCTGGAACTTCCGGCTGTCACAGGGGGCTGCGTGATCCTTCTCTTGGGATAGCAGTTCTTTTCTCAATCCTTCCCCATGATCTCCTTCCTCTTAAGGAGCCTGCTGGAGAAGCTCCGCTAGAGAGGTAGGGGGGGTTCTGTATAGCGGTGGTGGCTAGTATAGACATCACATCGCTGGCTGGAGTAGGGGCTCCTTCTTCCATTTGTACATCACGCCTCGGCCCTTGAATCGCCAAGGGCATAGGCGAGTCTTGTCTAATGCGATCCATGATAGGTATAGGTAGTAGGTAGAGGTAATTGTATAGGTAGTGAGCCTAAGTAATGTAGAGAGTATTAATATACTGTTAAGGGGTAGTCCAACTGTAGATAGGGCCGGTAGGTCTAAGCTGTAAGCTTCTTGAAATAAGGTAAGGTAAAGATAAAATGAAGATTGTTAAGGTAGGCTCGTATTTTCTAAAGGCTTGGAAAGAATAAGTGTAATAAGGTTTTTTCAAGAGTAAGATAATAAATATATTAATAAGATCTCTTCTCCGTTGCTTGATGTTTCTGATAGCTGGGGGTACCTCGATATTTATATTCTACATCTGGATTATCACGGGCTACAATCAACTCCTATACTATCTAAGTACCTCCATCAAAAACCTCTTAATTTCCCTAAGTGCGAACACTCTTGACCCTGAGAATATTTGCCTTGCTTAGCTTTGATCTCTTCAAACTGCTATTGTTTCTGGGGGGTGTGAACGCTCCTCCAGTAGGTAGTCTTTGATCTCTCCACTATATGAACTTAATTTGAGTATGCCGCCCAAATGGCAACTACACTAATTGTTCTGCCTCAAAACACAAAGTGATCAGCTTTATTGAATGAGCGTGGCCATTGTGTTGCATATTGATGCATCACAAGGCCCATTGGATATATAGGGTTTTTTGCTCTGGATCGAGCCAATAGCTTATCCAGCAAAAACCTCTCATACCGATTCTCAAGTAGGCCCTCTTGGAGCACTACTTCTTTCAAAGCAAGAGCTCAGCTCTATGATTACTCGTTGGTATCATAGGCTTGCAATTTCATGTTGTTATCTAGTTGGTAGAAAATATCTCATAATATTTCATAACTAAAATAACTATATCATGTCAGGGATTTGAATACATGACCTATCCCTAGAATCACATGATCTACCAACTAGACTGTTCCATATACCTAATATAAATGGACAACTTGAAATGTCAATACTGCCTATGAACAATTGTTAAGATAGATATACTTTATACAACTTTTATAACAAGAAATTATCACAAGAATAAATTTGGTATCACTCCACTATCCCAGATTTCCCACTGATCCGGACAAAATTCCTGGATTTTGGTCATCCGGGATAGTAAGGTGCAACTGTACTCATAGAATGAATTATAATATTTTATATTACATCTTTTGTCTGACTCATCCCTTAACCTGTATTCAAGCACTGTGGCTAAAGGCTAAGTCAATAGCGTGGATCATGAGCATAACTGAACTAGGCAAAATGGGAAGCGATCAGAATAATCATGATGTAACATACTAGAAGGAGGGCTTAGTCAACCAATATGAGAAAGCACAACCTGGTAGAGAAAGCTCAGTGGAGATTTGAGGAGGGACTTTGCACATTCGCATCCAGAGTCAATCCAACCGATCAAGTTTGTCCATCTCTGGACTTACCACTATAGACGATTCAAATCAAGTCTATGAGAGTGACAAAGGAGAAGGAGAATTCTATGGATTTAGAGTGGGATGACTTGGAGGCTTAGGAGAAGTGGATGAAGTGGAGATTATCAACAATGAAGGAAACTCTGATGACTGATAACTGGAGCCTGAGAATGAAGTACTGGTTGAGGATGAGAGTGAGGAAGGTAGTGAGAATGAGGTAGATGCATGGAGAGTGAGAAATAATCAGCAAGAGCTTGCACCTGTATGAGCTCTACCTCTAGTTCCATCTTTTGAGCCCTATAAGTACCCAAGACCACCTCATAAGCGAATTCTGAATCTCCCTCAGGAGCTCTTCAGCCAAGATAATCCTCTGGCTGTTCATGATCACAACTCTGACCACCTCATTACCCAATCCCCATCAGACTTCTTTATGCTCTTTTTTGATGAAGAGTAATTTGCAAATCTCACTCACAATACCAATGCTTATGTAGTGGTAAAGGAGGCAGGTAGAGATGGTTCTAAGAAGTGGTATGCAGCACAGGTAGGGGAAATGATGATTTTTGTTAGCTTGATCATCTATATGGGCTTGTATCATTCAAGTACCATACCTGATTACTGGTGCAAGGATGGTCTTGTGCCTCTCCACAGGTAAATAAATATAATATAAGTTAAGAGTAGTAGAGTTAATAGGATAATAGAATATCTCAGTATATGGGTCAAGTACGCTTTGAACAACTGAAATGATTTTGCCATATCTCACTGCCAATTGAAAATTTACCCTGCCAGCTCTGGTATCAGAAGTTAGAACCCCTTTCGAGTACCCTACAGGAATACTTTCAGCAGTACTGCATTCCTGCTACCGAAGTCTTGATTGATGAGATGATGATACATTTTATCGGTTGCTCTATTCACACAGTTAGACTTCTGAATAAGCCTATACCAGAAGGGTATAAGGTTTTTGCTCTATGTGAGCATGGATATACATTCTCCTTTATGTATACCTCTCGAGTGGAGCAATTCTCAGAACAGGAGTTAGATTTACCATATCTGGGACCTAGTATCCTACCACTAAGTCCAACCTCATGTGCAATGCTTCGACTTGCTGCAGCTTTACCCTCTCAGCAGTACCAGTTTCTTCAATATTGTGATAATTATTTTAGCAATATTCCCTTATTTCAAGCTCTGAGATACCTGCAAATTGCCACTTGTGGCACAGTATGACCAAATTCCACAGAATATCCTCTAGTATTAAAAATCAAAAAAAAAAGTGCTCTTGCCTAGGGGTATGATTTCTGGAGTTATACCTGATGGCTGGCAGGTGTTAGCTGTTATCTGGCAAGATAAGACATTAGTAAGACTTCTTACTACTGCTTATGATATGTGACCAGAACCAGAGAACTATACTATTCATCATCGTCATCGTCCTCTCCGCCCCCGCAATCGTGATGCATATTGCAATTTAATTGATCAGGTATGGGAGAACCAGCCAGTCAGAGAACTCACACTCCCAACTGCTACAGTTGACTACAACCTACATATGGGAGGGGTAGATATAGCTGATCAGCTGTGCAGCTATTACTCTACTCAATTGTGAGTGGTCAGAAGCTAGATGCTACTTTTTTTTTGGCTTTTGGACACTACAGTGATTAATTTCTTTATTATAGCACAGCAGCATATGGGAGGGGAATGGAATTCAATTTGGCAATCGCATTCACAATATCAAGAACAGCTGGCCTGGGATCTGGTAGAAAAAGGATATAAACTACTATATCCTAGCCATGAGCAACAGCTATAGTTTACTACCTCCCTCCATGTCCCTGAAGGGAATACTCATGCTAGCCACGCTATGGGCTATATCACAAAGGCTACCTGCCTTCCTCCAATGCGGAAAGACTGAGTTACCTATAAACTGGTGTGAAATGAATCCCAAAAGTGACCAAGATACTGCATCCTTTGCCGGTTTCTCTCTAAGCTTCACCCCCATGCCTCCAACTATGACAGCTTTCACCATTCACCTGATGGCCCTCATGGTAGGATTCACAGAACTTATTTTACCTGTAATTATTGTAAAATTGGTAATTTCAATGTTCCACTCTGCAAGACCTATTGTTTTAGCCTCTTTCACTCACTTGAATAAGTTTCTTCTGCTTATCCAGTCTTCGATTTATTTTTCTCACTTGCGTTTGCTGCGCTTATCTTACTATCAATCATTACTCCTTTTGTGTTGAATCTTAACCCTAGTTGCTACTTCTTTTGTTAATGCGATCGATGATCTCTACTTTAGCGTGACACTAAAAGTGCGTGAACGAAAGTACAGGTTAAGGGATGTGATGATGGTGACGAGAGTAAAAGAAGGGTACACTCGCCCCCCCTATCCCGGATCATGCTGAACCAGATACCCCGCTGAACTGGAAACAATCTTTGACACCTCCAATTTCTCACCGAATTTCACCCATTGAACCGGAAACGGGGTTTTTGGATTCCTATGGGATTTTGGGGGATCTTACCCCCCGGTTTCTATAGAATGTTGGTCTGCTGGACTAGAATTCTGTTCATTCTCAGGTGCGGTTCTGCTAGCTAAATAGGACTACGATAACATCCACACTCCGCTCCCACGATGCAACGAAAAATTTCCCAACCGACAGCCGGTTTGCTCCCTTTCCCTACCTCCTTGTCTTTTAGAAATGAATCTAACGCTCCAGCAAAAGCCCAGAACTTGCGGCCACCGCTAAATGTGTTTCCAGTCGAAATTCCAAATCACACTCTAGAACCCGACACCTGCAGATTTTTCACAGGTGAGGAGGCGGCGATCCGCCGTATCCTAGACACTTTTCTAACAGTCATTGAGCGCACGAATCAAGACAAGACCACATTGAAGCCACCGCCATTGCCAATGACGACGAGGAAGAAGAGAAACAAAAATACGCTAATGACAACCTGAGCTCTCTGGACTTTGTGGCTTCGAGCTACGTCCAGCGCCTTTCTGCACATATGGCCGGCCTTGCCGCGAAATATTCTGCACCCGGGCGCCCGCCTCAAGCGTCCCATCGACACCGATAGCGGCAGCGATCGTCACAAGAGTACTAGTAATGTCGTGACGTTTGCAAAACGGACTGCTATTGCATACCACCAAAATTCTGAGGCTCTGGCCGAAATTTGGGTGGTATGCAATAGCAGTCCGTTTTACAAACGTTACGACATTACGAGTATCGAAATCAAACCAACGTACACCGGGGGAAAAAATACGTTCACATTTTTGCCACCCGCTGTACATCCAGTAGCAACCGCAAACCCCAAGAAACTCAAAGTACAGTGGGGGGCAAAAATGTGAACGTATTTTTTTCCCCCCGGTGTATCTGCAGATTCAGCAGACCTCGCCTCTAGAATAACTGACTGGATCCCACCACCCCCAAACTTCCTCTCTCACCAACGCTCTTTGATCCTGAAATAGTAGCTGCCTACCCGCTTCCACCCTCATGGGCGTACTCAGAGCCTACTCCTAGCACATATTTGGTGCCCGGTGTTTTTAGTACTCCAAGCCAGCCTCCCTGATAGTAACCATCTGCCGTCAATTAAACCCAATATGTGGACAGGAACCACAAACATTTCCATTCTACCTTCCCCGTCCTGGCTCCTAGCAATATACAACACCAGCAATGTCGTGGCATTCATACTGTCTTCATCGAAGCTACATCTCATCCTTCTTCATCCCTATGTTTGTTCCCAAACTTCACGGTTTTTTGACATAAAAGCTATCACCAAAGAAGAATCACAGATCGGGGAATGTGAGAGAGAAACGAGTATATCAGCCACAGGCTACAAAGGGAATTTAGATTTTGGTGGCTTCTGAGAAGTTTGGTAAAGAACTTGGAGCCATTTCCTTTTCCGGTATAATCCCCTAAATAGCACAGGATGACGAAATCAGACAAGCGGATCGCTCACATCAATAGTTTTCAACAATGCCAGCTGTACCCTCTCCTGAAGCTAGTGCCTATGCAACACCCTCTACCTCCGAAGCCCCTTCAACAAGCACATTAGTCAACATAGAGATATATCTCACAGAGGGGCTAGAAGGAGTAGCTATGAGGGGATTGGGGATAGGATTTGGGTTGTTCGGAGGATAGGATTTTGGGAAATTGCCTTCGGTGATGTTTGGGTATGTCACGGGATGTTGTGGATTTTTGTGAAAAGTTGTGGGAAGTTTGCATGAGTTTCAGACATGTTTGTTATTTCATTATGTTGTATTATTCTTCGTTATTCTGGGATTATATCTATAACTATCTAGATTCCCAACCCTCGTTTTTGGGGAATTAGTCCTTCAACAAACCTCTTTGTCCTTTATAATGATATTTTCATATCCGTATCCTCTACACATAATTTTACTCGGTGGGCTTATTGCCTCGCACTCTGATCTTCAGAGTTGCTTCAATACGAAGTCTGGGAAGGTCAAGCGGAACGCGAATTGCTGGGTCCATTGTAGGACAATCTCTTGCATAGAATTCATCTAGCGAGATGGAGGGGTTTTGTTGATCCTCAGAGGCAGGAAAGATGACCTACACTCGCAATTGACACATTAGTAAAGAAACCAGTAGTATTGAGGATACAAAAGAGACCTGCATAATGTTCAACTGGGGTGTGGGGTCCACCCGGGCGAGCCCGGTTTGTGGACAAAACAACTCGTATTTGGTCCTGCTAATCGGGCCGATAAAATTTGACTTGTAGAACGACTCGCACTTCTCGCCCTGACCCTACTTGCCATTGTCTGGCATCTCGTTGCAGTTATAGAGCAGACTCACTCCAGCCTGACTCTAGTACAACAGAGGGGAATTCTGCTTCCTGTGCCCTGTCGGGACCTACACGAGGTACGAAGGTCAAATCTGCCTCCTTCACTGAGCCTATATATTCGCCAATGAAATTATTATATGCTAGTAAACCTGATTAGCTAGACTTCAGTATTTGAACAGGGAGCAATCGGCAACAAACCAGGAGAAGGGCTTATCCGCATCGTTTCAGCCCAAACTTGTGGAATAAGCCCTTGCCTGCAGGCTTTCATGATCATTTCATTAAGCCACACTACAGCACACTCGTGCAACTTCGAAGGTATTACAACCTTTAATATCTTATCGGAAGCAAACCAATGGATTCTGTGGGGGTTTGATTAATTAGTAGTGAAGAATAAAGGAAAAGGGGTAAAGTAGTTGCCTTACCGAAAGGAATATCCCTCCAGGTAATTGGTAGGATATCGCGAGCCTTCCGGGACATGGGCAAAGCGGAACAGTGGGCGTTTGATAAGATGAATGAAAAGTATAAAGGGGATAGAATGTAGTTGATGATGTCAACGGAGGAGAAATAGGGTCGGTTTAGGAGGTTGGTGGAAGATGTTATGGGTGAAGGGTTTAGTTCGGAAGATGAGGATATAGTTTCTTGAGTAACTTTATTTGGTTTTGTGAAAGTTATTGTGTTGGACTGGTGCTACTCTACGGGCAGACGGTTTTTATCATTTTCAGGTCTTGTAGATGTTAGTCAGTATAAAGTCGAAAAGTTTGGAAGAAAAAAGAACCTGAACACAGGGATTAAAATTTTGTATGGCAAATTATCTGTGCGTATCCGAGCGCCCATACCAAATTCAAACTCAAACGTTCTAGTTCTTCATACCGGTAACTTGTAGTTGGTTATCACACCAGTCTAGCACATTGGTGTCCTCAGTTTGAGTCCGGGTGAGCGCCATGCTCTCAGGTAGTGGTGTATTGTCCTTCGTTGATGCACATAATTGAAGCATCAATAGTTCCATTTTTCACTGTTCCACTTTTGTTTTCTCTTTCTCTAGAGCTAATTTCTCTCTTTCTAGCTCTAACTCTTCATGGCAGAGCTCTCCTTGCTGAATAAAATAGTGGTTCAGGAACTCAAACTTCTTTTCTTTGCCTTCTATCTTTAATGATGCAAGTATTGTAACTGCATCAACAAGTGCATTACCACTACTTTTCCTCTTTCTTGCATTTCTTCCTCCTGCATTTCCACCATCTTCATCCTCCTCACCCTCCAATGATCTTGGAAAATATCACATTTCTTCTGAGCTTAAGGTAGATGAGGTACTCAATTCAGTTGCTTATCTCTCTGGACCTGCAGCTCTTTATATCAGGAGGCTTTCCTGCTCTCTTCTTTCTGAATACCCTTTTTCCTGTCCTGCTAACTAGTTGCTTCTATAGTACCTCTATTCAGTCCCTCATATCTCCTTTGTAGCCTATCCTCCTAACTTCTCTCTCCAATCTCTTCCCTACCCAAACTACTTGTAATATCCACTATCCTATTATGAATAACTAATAATTCTTCCTCTCTACCTTATTCTTGAGTCTCTTGTTCCTCCAAACTATTATGTACATATGAGCTAACTTCCTCCCTCCTTGTCCCTCCACAATACTTTCCCCACTTCCCAACTTCTGTCACTGGTACCTCCTCTCTTATACATTGTTCTATATTTTTTTCTTCTCTACTATAACTCTTCCTCTCCCTTGTATTATCTTTCTCCTCTATACCCCTCTCCATTATATCAAGTAAGTCTCAACAGCAGAGGTAGCTTCTATTAGACTGAGACCAGAGTCATATTGAAGTGGAGGTTGAATACTGAGATGATCACTAAAGATTGCTTCAAGGCAGAAGAAAAATGAATATCATAAAAGTAATTTCTCTACTTTTTTTTTTGCATTAGCTTATTAGTTTTTCTTTAATGATTATAATTACTTTATCCTGTTTGTTTATTTACTTTTCTCTTCATCAAGTTTTTTGGTTTTTTTTATAGTCTTATAATATTACTAGTTATAGAAATTAAATATGAATGAGACTATAGACTCACTGGTAACTACTTACTATGAAGTATTTTTTTCCTCTGATCCAAATCCTCTATACTTAATCTCCATCCAGATTGGTTATTCAGCTTTGCTACCTCACAATAAGATTTCAGTAAGTTATTTATAGTCAACCTTGACCTCAGTCTTTGTAGTGATCTTTGCAATAATTTCTTTCATTATCTATTTGTTTTATAACTCCTGAAACCTTTTTTTATTTATTTTCTAGCTCTCATGCTCTTCCAGCCCCTCAATTAAAGCCTCTGTCTCCTCCACTATCTATACTGAATGTGCTGAATGTACTGAATGTACTGAATGTACTGAATGTACTAAATGTACTGAATGTACTGAATGTACTGAATGTACTGAATGTACTGAATGTACTGAATGTACTGAATGTATGGAATGTACTGAATGTACTGAATGTACTGAATGTATGGAATGTACTGAATGTACTGAATGTACTGAATGTACTGAATGTACTGAATGTACTGAATGTACTGAATGTACTGAATGTACTGAATGTACTGAATGTACTGAATGTATGGAATGTACTGAATGTACTGAATGTACTGAATGTATGAATGTACTGAATGTACTGAATGTGCTGAATGTGCTGAATGTGCTGAATGTGCTGAATGTGCTGAATGTGCTGAATGT
This sequence comes from Choiromyces venosus 120613-1, assembly GCA_003788595.2. Classification (NCBI taxonomy): domain Eukaryota; kingdom Fungi; phylum Ascomycota; class Pezizomycetes; order Pezizales; family Tuberaceae; genus Choiromyces; species Choiromyces venosus. The sequence continues at coordinate 1,054,932 of ML120356.1, forward strand.
GCTGAATGTGCTGAATGTGCTGAATGTGCTGAATGTATGAAATGTGCTGAATGTATGAAATGTGCTGAATGTATGAATGTGCTGAATGTGCTGAATGTCTGAATGTCTGAATGTGCTGAATGTATGAAATGTGCTGAATGTGCTGAATGTATGAAATGTGCTGAATGTGCTGAAAGTGCTGAATGTGCTGAATGTGCTGAATGTACTGAATGTGCTGAATGTACTGAATGTACTGAATGTGCTGAATATGCTGAATGTGCTGAATGTGCTGAATGTGCTAAATGTGCTGAATGTGCTGAATGTGCTGAATGTGCTGAATGTGCTGAATGTGCTGAATGTGCTGAATGTGCTGAATGTGCTGAATGTGCTGAATGTGCTGAATGTGCTGAATGTGCTGAATGTGCTGAATGTGCTGAATGTGCTGAATGTGCTGAATGTGCTAAGTGTATGGAATGTGCTGAATGTGCTGAATGTCTGAATGTGCTGAATGTGCTGAATGTACTGAATGTGCTGAATGTGCTGAATGTGCTGAATGTGCTGAATATGCTGAATGTGCTGAATGTGCTGAATGTGCTGAATGTGCTGAATGTGCTGAATGTGCTGAATGTGCTGAATGTGCTGAATGTGCTGAATGTGCTGAATGTGCTGAATGTGCTGAATGTGCTGAATGTGCTGAATGTGCTGAATGTGCTGAATGTGCTGAATGTGCTGAATGTGCTGAATGTGCTGAATGTGCTGAATGTGCTGAATGTGCTGAATGTGCTGAATGTGCTGAATGTGCTGAATATGCTGAATACACTAAATGTGCTGGATATGCTAAATTGTTATGGGGTAGGCCAACCGTAGATAGGGCCGGTAGGTCTAGGCCGTAAGCTTCTTGAAATAAGGTAAAGTAGGATAAAACGAAGATCGTTAAGGTAGGCTCGTATTTCCCGAAGTATTTTATAAAGGATATGTGTAATAATAGTTTTTCTCAAGAGTAAGGTAATAAATATATTAATAAGATCTCTTCTCCGTTGCTTGATGTTTCTGATAGCTGGGAGTACCTCGATATTTATATTCCGCGTCTGGGTTATCGCGGGCTACAACCAACTCCCATACTATCTAAGTACCTCCGTCAAAAACCTCTTAACTTTCTTAAGTGCGAACACCTTTGACCCTGAGAATATTTGCCTTGCTTAGCTTTGATCTCTTCGAACTCCTATTGTTTCTGGGGGGTGTGAACACCCCTCCAGTAGGTAGCCTTCGATCTCTCCACTATATGAACTTAATTTGAGTATGCCGCCCTAATGGCAACTATACCAATTGTTCTGCCTCAAAACATAAAGTGATCAGCTTTAATGAATGAGCGCGGCCATTGTGTCGCATATTGATGCGTCACAAGGCCCATCGGATATATAGGGTTTTTTGCTCTGGATCGAGCCAAATAGCTTATCCAGCGAAAGCCTCTCAAACCGATTCTCGAGTAGGCCCTCTTGGGGCACTACTTCTTTCAAAGCAAAAGGCTCGGCCTAATAACTACCCGTCGGTGTTATTAGATCACGATGCTCAGGTCATTATCTAGTTGGTAGAAAATATCTCATACGAGAATGTTTTATTAACTAGAAATAACGAAGTCATGTCGGGGATTTGAACCCGTGACCTATCCCTAGAATCACGTGATCCACCGCCTAGACTATTCCATATGCCTAACATAAATATACTATAGGGGCTTGTGACATGATCACTCACTAGCATAATTATTGTCATTCTAGGGTATAATCAGTATAAAATTGTTTTTAAATTCTATCTCAGGTTCTTATGATCAAAATTCTTTTCATTCATTATGCACTCATTTGTACCCTCCATTATGTCACTTTATGTCACTTTGTAGTCAGGCTCTCAAATATATTACTAAAAATCTGTCAATACAATTAGTTAATTTTAAAATATAACCTAATGCAAGACCCTACATCTAGTTTTACTGAAAATTCCTCTTTTTAACTTTGAATACCCCTAGTGTGTACAGGCTATGATAACCCACTACAACTATCAATTTTTGGAATAAAAAAAATAAAAATATATATTGAAATACAGGTGCCAATGTGTTTCTCATAATAATTATTCTGGGTTTTTTGAGTGACCTTTTTTGAATTGATTTTCCTGACCACCAGACACACTTCTTGGAGCTTGAAAATGCCCAATTATGACAACTTGCGATTATTATTTCGGTTGCCAGCTGCAACTCACGTTTTGTGTTTATCAAGGTTTGGAAAGCCCGGGACGACCAGACGCGCCCTAAGTCTCATGGTAATAACGTCAAGTTATTTGCAGCTGACTACCGTTGTCGGATGTCTGTCCAGATGATAGCCTGCCCCCCCGAGTTGGTAGTTGGCTTAGGAGACAATAGAGGTGACAAGAATTTGATATGCAGTTAATGCTTATTTCGATGGGTGATAATTATTGGTAAGGCTTATACTTATGCATTTAGTAATCGATGGAATATGCCTGATGAATATACATACTATGGATTGGGAATAGGTCTCGTAACATATGCATACATGCGTGTCTCGATTTATGGGGACATGGCACTGCGGTTGGCCAGTCCACTGATGTTGCGAATCGAGTGATATTTGGTGCGGGTGCAAGATAAGTGTGGGGATTGGTGGTGAGCTAGGCCAATTTTTCTTTGAATTTTCATTTCTGGTTGCTGTATGTGCTGACCATACACCTCTCTGGCATATGGCTGTTTGTTGATTCCCAGAATGTTTTCAGTCCTGAATTGCGACTTGTATGATGCATTACATTCTTAGATTACGCCTCCAGGGCGTACTATTAGCCACCGTCATATCACCTCTAAGGTTACATTACGTCTTGCTATAAACGCAATGCCAGGTCTACGCCACGAAATATTAAGCACACTGTATGATAGAAAGTTTATCCAAACAATTTTTAACCATCACACACGACTATACTGCTGGGTGTAGGCTAGCAATCCACTTGAACTTATCACGGTTTCGCACGGTGGACTTAGTAGGACGAATTATTTCTCCTTTCTACCCTCTTTCAAAGCCTGGCACTGACTATTACGAAACAACTATGATATATGGTATGGGAGGTGACCACATCTATCTCCAGTATACTTTGAGTTTGCTCTGCGGTGAACAAAAAGCAAACCACTTGCAATTTCTCTACTGTTAAAACTTAAAAAAAGTACGATATTACCCACTGGTTCACATGGCCCCTAACAGTTAAGGAACCGGTCACCACTAACATTTGCAGGAAGGTTGGGAGTTCGACTCCCCCCCGGGTTGGATATAGCAGGCATTAAAAAAAAAAAAGGCAAGCCCTGGCGAACCACCCTTTTATCATCAAGCTCGTCGGTTCTTTTGCCCTAAGACCTTCCCTGTCAGGTTTAATTTAACCCTAGAGCAGATAAGGTTTGTGACGAAGGGACTTCCGGCCATTTCCTGGGGTTCCTGTAACTAGAATGAGGGTAGAGCATTCTGTAGACAATACAGGAAAATAGCCTTTGGGAGGCCCAGGACAAGGCGAGAGACGGTTGCATATTGCTATTAAGAGAAAATCACTTTGTACACTGAACCTAAAAGAAGGAATAAATCCGGGGTAATTTTGCCCAGAGCAGGTCGGGTGCTCGTTTCTGACTTCCATCACTTACAGGCGTTGGGTAAATCCTGCTTAGAGCTTGATGTAAAGACTAGCCGCCTGCTTGATGTGTACCTACACCCTATGTTTATGCCTGGTCGTAGTTCAGGCAGCACTCAAGGTAGATGATCCGTCATGAGTTGGGTGCCGGAAGGTGCTAGGTATCAATGTTAGCTACTAACTGGTATATGAGTACTATGCGTTTAAACTGAGTGAGGAGTGAGTTTGAGGGGGTTGGGGAGGTGGTGGAAATGATTATTTGGTAGATTGTAAGCCGACCTAGGCTTCAATCACTTTATCTACCGATAGCATTCAAACTTGACCAAGTTCAGGATGCTGGGGGGTGAGCGGAAGGAAGGAAGGCGTTAGAAATGAGGGTTTGTTAGAGGCAGTGTGCTGTATGGAGAAGCTGGGGGTGATGGGATTCTGGGTGCCTGCCTGGGTGGTTTACAATGTTGGGTATAAGTACTCGCCGGGATCATTAAAAAAAAACGGAAAAAATAACTCCTGTCTCATAGAAATCTCGATGGGATCTGTAGAAATAGTTTTCCGATTTTTAGTGCACCCCCCGAGTACGGTACTATACGATGTTGGTAACTAGAGAGTGCTAGCCCACCGTACTCTTAAATTAGAAAATCAACCTTAGAAGTGACAAAGTATTTGTTACCATACACCCAAGGCTTAACATCAAGCATTAGCTATCACAATCATTGGTAAAGTTTATGTGTATGCATTTGGTAATCTCATGTTTTTAATGCCCGTGGAATAAATTGAACTGTACTTATATCGGGTATACAGTATACTGTAGATGTCATAAAGCATGTATGTATGTATGTGTGGCTTAACGGAACGTGGTACGATTGGTACTGAAGCTGTTTAGTCTTCTTTGGTCTGGTGGATTGAGTAATGGTTAATGCGTGCGGAGAATAAGTGTGGGGATTTATGGTGGTAAAGGTAATCCGTGAGGTTCTGACCGTGGCGGGGTAGTTGCTCAGGATATTAGTACACTCCAGTACACCTCTGCCATGATCGGTAGTATAAAGAGAGGCCTGGCGGTATGACGCAGGCGAATTAAACTTTTTTCCCGACGGGAGATCTGCGGAGGGAGGGGTGAAGCACAACATTGCGTCTGGTGAATCATAAATGGCAATTCAGTGAGAAGGTTTTCATGGGCGCAGTATCTCCATCGCTATAGGTTGGAAAAAATAGTGGTGACAAAGGTTTGATCTTCACGTAGGGCTTGGTGTCGGGTTGGATAATTATTGGTACGTAAAGTTTATGCTTACAGTATGCTTATACATTTGGCAATATAATGTCTTTTGCCCGAGGAATTTATTTTTATATCTGGTATCATAATATTGTGTAGATCTCATAACGCATGCATGCATCTATGCATGTATGGCTTGATAGGGACATAGCACTGCGGCTGTCCGTCCGGTTTTTTTTCTTCTGGTAGCAATCGAGTGATATTTTGTGCGGATATGTGGAAAGTGTGGGGGCTTGTGGTGAAGTACTCCTGATCTTCAGATTGTCAGCTTGTACTCGATTCTACAGGTCTTTCTTTTATGCGGCAGCTCCCCTGTGAGGCAGATGTTTGTGGATTTCTGGTATGGTTAAAGTTTTGGATTACGCCTCCATGGTAAACTAGCCACTGGCATGCAGCTACTACGATTCCGTCTTATGTCAAATGTAAGGCTATGCCATGTATCGTATAATTTACAAACAGTTCATTAGATGTGAATTAGAACTCGTTATGCAACATACACTGTAGAGGCTTGCCCTCTAAAGGTTACAAAAAGGAAATCTTAACCATTTCTCTATTAAAATTTGAAAAAAAGCATGATATTATCGACCGGTTCTCATAGCCCAGCAGTTGAGGGGCCCGTCATTACTAACACTTACAGGAAGGTTGGGAGTTCGACCCCCCGCCCGGTGAGTGGATGTAGCAGGCAATAAAAAAGTAAGTCCGGGCGAACCACCCTTTTGTCATCGAGCTGGTAGATACTTTTGCCCTAAGACCTTTCTGCCAAGTTTGCTGAGTACGAATACGGTATGGCCTCGGGGGTGGGCAGTGCTTAAAGAACTTCGGGTCAGTTCTTTGGGTTCTTTTGAATTTACTGTGATTAGGATTAATCATTCTGTACTCGTGTCTCCGCGCCAAGAATTGGCACTCTTTTCGGAATAGCTACTACAGATCCATAGAATGGGCAAACGGGATGCCAATTCTTGGCTCGGAGGCACGAGTAGGTACTACCCAGAGATAGGGCTTCTGGGTGTTTCTGAGAGTTGGTTTTAGTATCCTCTTGTTCAGTCTAGTGGCATCAGCGTGGTCTTGGAATCGCAGTATATACAGTAATGCAACCTCTGCTAATTGTAACCCCCCCCCCCCCCCCCTTTTTTTTTTTTTTTTTTTTTTTTTTTGGTATAACGATTGTTCATAAGACTGTACCAACCCTAGAGTTAAGTCCGTAGCTTCATACAGCGGCCTCTATTGCTCTCTCTATGTGGGTACATGCATATCTATTAGGGGGATTTTCGTGTTTGCCCGGGTCCGGTATGTTCATTTCTCTTCAGGAATAGTTATGCAAGTTAAATCCTTTAACTCTCATAGGCCATATAATTGATAGGCTCGCAGACCCTAGGATTTGTGAATTATACTAACCTTCGTATCTCGAACACTATGCCCATAATTTGAACGGCATATGCGAGTGATTCCCTATGAGAGTAGGAGAAGTTCCCTCTCATGGAGATTGGCGAAGGTTGTTATCTTCTTCCCGGCGAGATTCTGCAAGAAAGTAGCATCACCATCAAACTTTCAGCCACCCAAGGGTTTCCACATATTCCTCTGTGCTTCACATCGGTGATGATTATCATCACATCCACCCGGAGCTGGATAACTTAAATCACATCACATTGGTTCGGTATGTCCCTTGATCTAGAGGGTACCTCAAGGAATCCCAAGCGCTTACAGGATGCATACTGCGGTTAACTCAGGGGTATCTGAAGATGTTTTTTTCTTTCCTTCACGGATTCTTATTGTAATGAACTGCGGTAATTACTGGCTCGCAGATCGGGGGAGCAGGGAGGATCTTGACCGCAAGGTATTCTCGAAACAGTTACTTCGAAAGAAAAGCCCTGATTCCCCTATCTTATTTACTATTTTTTGTTCGAGTAGTACTCAAAATCTTACAGTAACGTCTCTGCAGTTGGTTTTCTTCTCCCGTACGTATCATAACTTGGCCCAAATCCCAACCCCGTGGCTCTCATCCCTCAGGAGCCTAGATTTTGGGAAGAGTTGGTCCCTTGTTAATTCCCCCGCCCATAGAGCAGGAAATATTTCATAAAAGTCAATGATCGACCTACAGCTGCTGACAGGACCCGCCGCTGCCGCGCAGTATCGTCCCGACGACCAATCAGACACGTCGAGATCGTTACCAACTAGTGTCCTGCCCACACCTGTGAACGGCGTTGTACTCGAGTGTTGGATTATTACTATTCGTGGTAGTATGTTACCGGCAGTTTGGCTAACGGGAAATTAAGAGTGTGTCACTGCAAGATGGGGATTCATTGAACGGGCCCTTTGGTATTCTTACATTACGATGGCTTGATGGCTTGACAGCTCTTCCCCACGAACACGGGGATGAAAATTTTTATATTGGTGTAACGTATGGTCTGATCACATTTCTGGTCATATGCTGTCTTTCCATAAGGGTGGTCGATTCCCGTCTTGGCTATACGAGTATCTGGAGTCGCGGGAGGGATCAGTCTGTCTGTCTTGGTCATCCTACGCCACAATGGGATCCTTTTCTTCGTCTTTGCTCTAGAAAGATTTCGATACCGTACGCGGGTTATCGCTATGCTATCAACAAGGATTGCTTTGAAAAAAAAATGGTCCGTATCTACATCACTCGGGAGATTCTGGAGTGAGCTCAGGTGACCCGAATCGCGGGGGTGGATTCTTGTGTGCAGGCCATGGCGGGTTCCGGGGAATTACACCCCACGGGCTCCCTTGACTTCAAGGAACACATCTAATCTTCTCGAATATCTGTGGGGTCATTTGGATAAGATATACCATTTTCCTGGCACCCGCAGTGCAAAATTTTTCGGGACTTTGTACGCCTGTGAGTGATAATTCATGAGGGCTTATTCAAGAACAACAAAACATGATATCTGATGAATAGAGGCGCTAGTGAGTCAGGTAGTCATCACCGATCTCTACTCAATTGGGAAGAGGACTTGAGGAAAATTCCGGTTCAAGGCCCTTACAGCTCTCTTAAAGATCATCGGAGATGTTAGACTGCTGGGATTGGAATCAGATAGTGAATAGCAGGAAGCCCCGCTTCTCCTTCATTTTAACACAAACTGTTGAGATGTGAGACGTCGTTCTTGCCTTCCACAACTCCTGTTGCCGCAGATAATTCTTTTAGGACATCGGAAGGGGGGGAGAGATTCCTTCGAATCGTTGAGAAATTTTCAGCAAGTAAGAGGTACCGGTACTATTGGTACGGTCAAGTTTTTTTATATGAATATACGCTTGCAATATTGGTTCCTCTGCCTTGTTTCTCTGGAGCTAACTTATTCCTATTCTTTCAAATTATCCTCAAGCGCATCCTCGGTTGGCTCTGTTAATTTTTTTTCAAAACACTATGATTACCGAATGTTGGATCAACCCCCGGTCTTGTGTGCTGAATACAGACCTGTTAGATCTTATTGGCCAATAGGCAGTGCGGGTGCCAGCTATGCGAGCACCCTATTGGTCGATTGAACGACAACTATTAATCGACCAGGGTATCGATGTACTCTTCCACGATGCTGGGAAATCGATTTTTCGTGGGGTATGAGGTAAAAAAAAACAGGGGGATTGTGCGGTCAGTTTTGAAAGTCAAGCGACTTGTAATCGATCATGAGGATTTCGAAAGAGAAGTCAAAATTCAACAGAACGAAGGGGCGTTGATGGGTGACAGATCAGTAGTTTTGTGAGAAGCGAGAATATGTTAATGTGATATGGGGCCGTTCGGGATTGGATTTTTACGAGCCCGTTTCCTATTCCCGATGAAATTTCAATGTCGTTATTCTGACTTGCATGCCTCCCCCGGATTGCTCCGTTTCTTTTTTTTTTTCTTGTCTCCCTACCAAAACCTGGGAAAACAGCGGAATCAACGGGTGCGGTATAACATGGTATCATACCGGATGGTATGTACAATATGGAGGTCCCGGAGGTGGTACGTGCTCTTTAATGGCTGTCTCTCGGTAACTGCGCTTTTTTATGGGCGCAAAAAATCATTCGAAAGTACCCCCATCTAAACTAAGAATTTGTGATTTAGGGTTGCACTTGACTTATCGGACCCTTCCGGACTCCTAGGCTTGCTTCTATGCGGGTTCCTTATTGCTATCATAGGCAGATATTTCGTCACATTCCGTTGCTGCATCTATCGGAGTTCAATATCGGCTAAAGAGGGAAGTGGGAAGGTTTTCAGCAGTGTTTCTACTATAGACAGAATAAACCTTACCGTACTGTTACATTCAGTTGCTCCACTTTCAATAAAAGTACAATTATTTTGGGCTGTGGCTTTCCTGCTGTGTGCCCCCACGATTGACGTCTGTGAGACCTAGTGGTACTCGTACGGGGGACCACGGCTTACGTTCTGGCGTGCAATAATACTGGTTGTCTCAGCTTGAGCTTATGCTTCCTGCAATAACAACGATCTACAACCTTCGAACAATAGAAACATATCAGATTGGTTCCCTTGAGTGTCGAATCTGCAAAATGTCATGGATGAGAGGGTGCTCGTAAGCATGTTGCCTGTAGGGCTTCTTTTTTTTTTAAGAAGAAACTGCTCACGCGATCAGGATGAGAAAGATCCCATTCTGCGATAATGTTTCTTTTCTTTTCTTTTCAATCACGGCAGTAGAGGACGTATAAGCGGTATATTAATACGGCGCCGGTAGGTGAATTCGCATACTTGAAGGGCTCATTCACAAATTGCCACGGTGGGGTTGGCTGGTCTGAATTACCTCCGGAGAATTTCTACGGTATTGAAGCTGGCAAAAAGGCACGATTTTCCAAGTTTAGGAAGGTGGATGGATAGATGAAAATGTTGTGCACTCAAGGTTATCAAGTGCTGTGCAAGTGCCATGGAAACAATGCCGCTATACGAACAGAAAGTGCCGAAGCCCAGGCCACGCAGGAATATATTATATGGTAGACATTCCATCAAAGGAAGTTGTTTGTTCATCATGATATTTTTATGAACTTACCAATGGTCTCATGAGAGGGGAAATTGGGGAAGAAGACCGGTCGAAGAATTTCTGAACTGTCCAGTGCCCACAGTACCAGTCTATATGTATGCATTTTACCAATGGGTTACAGGTTGTGTATACTGCGAATAGTAAAGCTCTTGCCATTTCATGATGGTGGGGGAATAGTTTTCTCAAGCCTGGGCGGAGCCATTTTAGGAGGGGGAAGTCGTTGAAAACTTGACCAATCAAAAACAATAATCACCCGATCCCGGCTGTATGTCTTTTGTCTCTTCCCATACCTTTTCCCCCACCCCCGTTCCTTCTCACAATCCCTTCGAGCACAGCATTTTTAGTAACTGGTAGCCGTACAAATAATGGCCACAACAACTTTGTACCAATATTTCACATCAATATTTTCGACAGCCTGAAATCCCACAACCCGCCCTTTTTTTTTTTTTTTGAACTTATTTGCCTTAAGAACACTTCTTGATCTCGCTTCAGGTAATATTTTTCGACTAGGACGTATCAGGCTTTGCTCACAAAACGCCAATCCACGGTAATCCAAGGGTCAAAGAAGGGAGAAGGAAAAAAAGAAAGAAAGAAAGAGAAAAAAAAAGAACCCTGGCTTAAATAGATTTTCTGCTGGAAATTCCATATTTCGCCGTCTAAAGGGAAAAAAAAAAATACGACTACGGAGTTGCTTATTCCTCACACCTGCCTGCGGCCCACACGCGGGCTCAACTATCTCTTTCCCTTCCTCTTCCCATCATTTCCCCGGCGACGCTGCTATCCCCGGGTCAGCCACTGCTCTAAATCTCTGGGCTTACCTCTTGCGCTCTTCGTCGTCCTACCCTTTTCCGCTCTTTTAGCCCCACCTGCGGTCAACCTTTTTACCTGCCACTTCCCTCCCACGTCTTCACTTCAAAAGCATCATTCTCCCATAACCTAATAAGGAGCAATTCACTCTTGACCAAAGACCGAGCGATATTATGAACCACGATGGTACTTCCCTGTGGTCTCACCACCACCAGGTCTCACCGACCTCGGGCGAATCGGGAGACAATGCTGCCGAGGACTTTTCAAGTCTGTTCGACTTCAACAATATTCAGTTGAGCATGTCTTCGCCGTTTGACACCACGGGTGCACAAGATGATCATTCGGCCATGGATACCGACTTTACGAATGCCGATGAGCTTCGGGCCAACGGACATTCAAATGATGTGGGTGGACCGCTGGATACGAGTTTATTGGGTTCGGAGGATATGCTGGATATGCAGTTTCATGATTTACATTCGTTACAGACATCGCAGCAGCAGCAGCATTCACATCATCACCATCATCACCAACAGCACCAGCAGCACCACCAACAGCAGCAGCAGCACCACCACCACCATGCGCAAATGCTAGTCCGCCAACACATGATGCAGCAGAGTGGGATGATCCCTCCTACCCCTTCGAGTATTGACCTCCAGACTGGCCTTCCACATGGCCCGTGCTCGCATATGGGTTCACAATCGGATATCATGATGGACAGGTATAATGGTTTAAGAGATGAGCAGGTATGATTCTATACCCTTGTCTTTCCTGGCAATCTTTAATTGGATTACTACTGACATTGATAGTAGATGATATTTACACCTCTGGTTTCACCTGCGGTCACTCCTCTAGACACCAACTTTGTACACCAAGTTCCCGAATTCGCAATACCCGGCTACTTCAGCCCTTTGACCTCTCCTGCCCTCGATGCTCACCCCCATAGGACTCATATGCCCAATCCGCATATGGTGCATAGCCACTCACAATCAACATCCCCGATTGACCCGGTTGGTTCACCGAATATTAATAAACGGGGAAACACAGGCCGGCGAAAATCGAACACGTCCCGTAATCCCGCTCGGGTGGTTCGGGAGTCGCCAAGTATGAAGGCGCAGAGGAAGAAGTTGCCAGTAGCCTTGGCCGCAACCCCAGAGCTCGCGAATGCACTTTCGAAACAGCCTCCGACCCCCACGACGGTCCGACAAAGTGCATCGCAGTACCAAAATCAGGAGCAGATGGGCTTCCAATCAAGTAGAGACTCCTCATCAAACGAATCAGTATCTCCAGAACCACTGCCGGAGGTCCTGATGGCGCCCCCACCACCTCGAAATGGCAATTCTCGATCCCCGCAAAATGGTCGATCGGACGATGGTTCGTCCACCTCGACAACGCCTGGAGCACCAGCAACCCCCGCGTCACTGATGAAGTTGACGAAGACGAATCTACCGACAGAAGATATCCCGCCAATAGCTATGGAGACTTCCGATTTTCTGAACGGCGACGTCGAGAGAGTGATGGCCGATGCTCCACCGGTTTCCCGGAATGATGGTGGATCAGGAGGGGGAGCAGGAGGTGGAGGGATGGCTACGGCGATGGCGTCCCCGCGTCTTGGTGGGGACAATCAATCAACGCCCACTATTGGAGCTAGCAGGACGCCATCGATGAAGCCAGTGCCTTCATCAAGTAGTAGCATCTCATCGGGATCTAGACATGAAAGCCCGATAAACATACAGACGCCGAGCAGTGTTCTTAACAAACAAAAGGTTAGCAAGAGTGGGGCTACTGGACGCGGAGGAAAACGGGGAAGCGTTAGTTCGAGCCCGGCGTTACAGCCCAAGATATCGCCAAGCATCAAACCGTTATTACCTTCAGGTGAGTTTCCTAAAAAAATCATCCTTGCCCTGTTTTCCTTTCTTTTCCTTGCCGTGCCTGGCTTGCTGTCTGGAAGGAGAATTTTTTTTCTCTTCGGGGAAACAAACGGCCTGCGCATCCTGCGCAGGTACTGCTACCCTTTACCATAAATGGAGATTTCCTCCAGGGTCATAAGGCTAAACCTTATCTTCACTTCCCATAACGGGAAAAGCGAACCCCCTTCTTTCCGTTTGCCGACCATCATTATACCACAGCCCACTATAGAGTCCCCCACTAATCACATGCAGGCATGACCCCCGAAGCATCCGCCCTTCTCCTAAAATCCAACTACCAGAACATCGTCGAGGGCACGCACAAGCAGCTAGGCCTCTCCTACCCCGCCGACCTCTCGACAAACCTAACCTCGAAGCGAACATCTCACAAGATCGCGGAGCAGGGCCGTCGAAATAGGATAAATAACGCCCTCGCTGAGATCGCCTCCTTGTTGCCGCAGAAGAGCACGACTTCTTCCTCCTCTTCTAATGGGGGGAGTAATTCTGACGGTGGAGGTGGTGAAGAGGGGAAGGGTAGTACTAGTGGGGGTGGAGGAGAGGGGAGAATGGGCAGTGGTGGTGTAGGCGGAGGAGGAGGAGGTACAAGCGCAGGACAGGCCAGCAAAGCTAGCACCGTCGAAATGGCCATCGACTACATCAAGCAGTTGAAAAAGGAGCTGGAGGATACGAAAGAGAAACTGGCCGATGCAGAGAGGAGGCTGGAAGAGAAGGCTGGTGGGGATAATTGATTCCTTCCCTTCCCCTCCGCTGAGCGGGGCCTTTTTTTTCCGCCTTTTCCTCTCCTTTCTTCATAATTATACTTTGTTCTTTCCTTTTACCTGTCCATCTATCTTCTTTTTTGCGATCTTTTATTCGCTACCTAGGAAAATGCCACAATCTGATAAACGGATCAATGGAGGCTTCGGGCTTGCGGGAGGCCGAGGACGGTGGAACAGAAACGGTTGGTTGGTTGGTTGGTTGGTTGGGCGGTACCGGTCGAAACCTAAAATTTCAGAAAAAATAGAAAAAAGGTTGGGATTATGATACTGGAACTTTGGGGGGGGGGTTTTTTTTTGAGCGGGTATGGTGTTTCTTCTTCTTTGCTTACTATATTTTCTTATCTCTTAAAAACTTTGTTAACTCACGGCTGGCGGAATTACTTTTTTCTGTCCATGTTCTTGTTCATGTTCATGTACTCGGTTTTTTTTTTTTCTTTCTTTTCTCTTTTTTTTCTTTTTTTTTTTCCTAATGAATGTTAAAGTAACTAACTTGGAAAGAAAAAAGAAGGAAAAAAAAAGAAAAACAAACTAAAAACTAACGAAAACTTGTGATATTTTTTTTTATATTTTGTATGTATGCATGTTTGTATGTATGTAGAATGTGTTATGTATGATTTATTCGGGGGGGTTGTGTATAAGATAAGTATCGTATGGAGATTAGTTATGTTTTTTTGTTTTCTTTTTTGCTGTGCTGTGTTGTGTTGTATGGGAAAAATTCTGTACTCTCTGTAGAGGGGAAAGGAAAATATGAAGAAGGGGCGAGTGAGGGGGTATGACTTTGCAAGGCTGAGGCTAAGTAAATGGCGTACATGGGGAGTGTGGTTTTGTGTTGTATTGGATTGGATAAGGGGGGAGGAGGAAAGGTGCTGTACGGTACTTGAAAACCTCCCTCTTGCCCTCCACCGCCAACCTCATACGTCAATCCGTCCATAACTAAAACAAGACAGACAGCAAAAGAAAAAAGAAAAATCCAAGAAACTCCCCAGACAAAAAGGAAGCAACTCCAATCCTCCCAAAGAAACAAAACTCAGTACAACACAAAAGAAGAAGAAAAAAAAAGTAATATAAGAGGATGTGATAACTAAGGCACTAAATCCTCATACCTCGGCAACCCCGACAGGCAATTCTTCTCGTCGAGGACCATCTCACGCTTCTCCCAGACAATCTTGTACCGCTTGCCGTCCTGCACGACGTAGTCGCTCTGTCTCGGCGCGTCGCCGCAGAGCACGGCCATGCAGCGGCGGGCGTAGCGCATGTTTGCCTCGGCGGTTAGGATGTTGGGGGGGGACCATTTGCCTGTTGTTGGTGGGGGCGATTGGGGGTTGGTGGTGGTGTTTGTTTGGGGGGATGTGATTGAGCGGAGGTCGGCTTCTGTTATCGATTCTTGGGTGGTGCTTGAGCGGGGGGGTAGGGGTTGTTGGGTTGCTGGGGGAGCGGCGGCGGCGGTGGTGGTGGTGGTGGTGGTGGTGGTGGTGGTAGTGGGTTGTGGTTGTTGTTGTTGGGCTGCATGTCTTCGTCGTCGCCGCCTCGGTAGCGTCTGATACCGCGGTAATGACCGCTCCTCGAGTGATGGTGAGAGATCCACACTTGCGCTTAACGCCTCTAGCCAATCCAAGAATACCTCTACCCGTTTCGCAGAGAGCAAGAATTGCTCTGTCTGGGCGCGCAATCGAATGACGAAATGTCTCCTATGATAATTCCCCCAATTTCGTTAGCAACATAGTCAATGGTAATGATTAATATCTCCGGGAAAGAACGATTGTTTGCACAAAACATACTTTTTGTAATCCGCCGCAATCCCAACTTCCGCCAATTGCAGGGTATAACACCTTATCAGCTTGCCGGGGTAATACTCCACTGGCCGCCCGCCTACTATTTCGTTCCCACCGCTATCCTCCCACTCGTCGTCTACGCCTTTTGGTCGCCCGCTCGAGAAAAATGGGATGCGCTTCGGCTTATGCAGCTTCAGTAGCGTGCCGTGTAATACTGCGTACACCTTCCCCCACTTGCGCACGCCCGCGCGGTCAAATGGACTGCTTAGTTCCATTTTTCGCTCGAATATGGCTTCGCGGTGGAGGGAGCAGCTGTAGGCTGGTAGTTGCTCCTTGCCTTCCTCCTCGCGCGGCGAGATTTTGAAGCGGGCTGGTGGGAGTGAGATGTCGTTGTAGCTGGGCGGGCTTGTGGGGATCGAGGGTGTTGAGGCATTCCGGAAGGTATTGTAATAACCGCTCGAATGGTAGTGATCTGTTACCGTCCGCCGAAGGGGGTTCGAGTGCGGAAGGAAACCGGCGATGCGGAGACCGGATTCTCCATCTGTGGTTTGCAGGCCACTGATGCTTGACATTTTTTCTTTGTCTTTTTTTGTTTTTTTCTTCCCGTCTTTGCCAGAACCAATTGTTTGGTTTTGGTTTTGGTTTTGGTTTTGGTTGTTAGTGGTGGTGGTGGTAGTGGTTGGTATACCGGTAGGTAGACCCTTTCTCTTTAAGGTACAATGGTAGTTTTAGTAAATAGTAATTGGGGGTAGCAATAGTATGTACCAGTAAAACCGTTGGTGCTATCCAACGTCAGTTACTGAAATGACTGACCGACTGATTGTAACCCTCCAATGTGTACCCTACGAGCGAGCAGGCGAGTGAGTACGAAAGCCCTTTCCGCACACTTTTCCTTTCTTCACCACCAACGAAGTCGATTCGTTTCTTTTTGGGAAGTTCTAGCTATCATACGCTACCCCACCAGCCCCCGGTGGATCCCGAATGTCTCCTTCCTTAGTTAGCGGCTCAAGTACCGCTTATTATGCTATGTGTTACCCCAGAAATAAAAAAGCTGGAATGGTATCGCAAAAAAAGGAAATAAGGAATTGGAAGGTTATGAATAAGTAGAAACTAGGGTTCCTGGCACGGTCAGGGAATTTGTCCAGCAGGTACCATAGGCAAGTTTAAACCTTTGGAACAACAACAGCAACAAACAAAGAAATATAGTAGTGAATGAGTGAGCGAGCGAGCGAAATTCGATTTTGATTTCCAAGGGTGGATTGGAGGAGAGAGCGAGATAAGTAGGTAGGTAAGTAAATACCGTAGGTTAAGGAGGGAGGGAAAAGGTGTGAACTATAAAGAAACTATGAGGTGATCCCATCAAGGGATTGACCGATTGAGCTATACCGTAGGGCTTTCTTATGCTAAGAAGAGGGGCAGAGGCTGAACAGCAGAAACACCAAGTAGAAATAAGAATGTCTTGGGCCGTGGTGTGATCATCTCCTGAGGAAGAAAAAAATAAGGAAAGTGAAAATGAAAATGAAAATGAAAGTCATTTGCTATTCGTTGGCCTTGTCATTCACTACCACCGTACCTTTCATCCCCAGCGGGGGTAATCTGACGTTAGAGCGACAGGCCGCTGAGCTGCCAGCATGACTTGTCAAGGATATTCCTTTGGCGAGGAAAAAAAACAAAATAACTAGACTTCCGGCACAGCATTTGTAAATCATCATACAATATCCCACTTTTTTTCCCTTCTCCTTCGTAATTGTGACTAGACTCTTGCTTAAACTGTCTTGGTTATGGTTTGAAGAAAGCAACATCTTACCCAAGGGATAAGGAGGGGAGGGATGTGTGTTCTCTGTGTACGAGTCGAAAACAAATCAAATTGGCTTGACACTTCACCCCAAGGTTTCATGGTTTGCCTGTTGTAAATATTTTTTGCTGTCTCTGGCTTCCCGTTCCCGAGTTTGCGGCCAGCGAGATGCGTTTCCCTTCCAGAACAGCGCAGAAAAGGTTAAAACAGGCGTATTATGAGAAACGCCATGCAAATATGAAGTAAGAACCCCCTCGCCGCTTTCCCCATACCAATCAATTGCTATGGTTTTTTTTTTTTTTTTTTTTGTTTGTTTGGTGTAAGTTTTGCCCTACCTCTGCAGAAGTGAGTAAAGTGAGATATCGGTAAGCCTGACCGTTCCATAACGTGGATAGATAGATAGATTTCATAGTTAGACATATTCTGCCTCTATTGTATTGCGATGTGAGCGGGGGTGTCTGTTTTGCGGGGTGGGCAAAAAAGACATGAAAGCCTCCCTAAAGAGTTTGTGGATAGACAGCCTCCCTGGCCACCCGGACGCCCCCCTCACCTGGACAGCTAAACCCAAATAAGAAACTTTCCAGTGGTTTACTGTGCTGATCACCGCTCGTTTCCTCATACAAACCCCACCAACCAGCATCTGTCTGGGGGTGGTCCGGTGGCCTGAGAGACTGTCGAAAGGTTTCTGGCAGCCCAGTTCTTGTGGCCCAATGAGGGAAGTGAGAGGCGTGAACCAAGCGAGAGAGGGTGTGTACGAGTAGGACATGGGTTGAAGATAAACAAGATGGATAGGAAAGAAAAAGTTATTCGGTCATAGAATTAAAAAAAAGGTGGGAGTGTGTGAACCGGCAGACAGACGACAACCAGAACATCACACACAATACATGAGAGGGCGAGGAGGGGAGTGAATGAGGCGAGTGTCTGGAGTGAGAGTGAGAGTAAGAGGGCAGATTGATCATCGGTACACAGTGATGTTTGATACGAGTGTGATTAGTTGTGAGAAATATTTATCATAAGTACAAGTTATAATACTGGTATGTAGAACGCAAATACAGGGCAAGCTTCTTCTCCACTATTTTCCTGACCCCACTTTTTGCCTTCCTATTTGGGAAGGTGGACCCAGGTGAAAACACCACAACACTCTCACAATCCCTCCTTGCTGAACTTTAGAGGCTTCATAGGCTTGGGGTCACCTTATCGTGGGTTAAAACATATACATTTTTCCATGATAGTATCTTTGCTCCTCAGTCATGGAAGGCAAATACCTCTCCACCCCCTATAGTGACACTCTCACCTCCTCAGCTATGTGAACTACTTACTCCTTTACTTCCAGTCAATATCTCCCCTGACTGGTTGAGCTATTCCCTAGCTTGACTGATACCTTTGGCTTTTCTGCTGTTGGTTCTGGTTGGCAATGATGACCTTGAGGAATATAGCTTGCTGAAGCTGTACTTTCTAAACTACTACCTAAAAAGGTCCCTTGCCTTGATCAAGGATAAGGGTTTGCTCATTGTACCTTCTCTGCCTCTTTTGGGCCTGGCAGGAGGAAAAATTAGTATAGTTATTTTTTTCAGTTTCTTTCTTTTATTTGTTTATTAGGTAGTTTACTGGATTGCACCCATGGGCATTGGACAGGGAATAAGATGCTTTCTTTTGAAGTAGTTTTACAGATCAGGTTTTCTTGTTGTTTTTGTATGGGTTTTCCTAGGTTTCACTGTTAGTTATTTCTTCTTGGATGATGAGTCTTTCTAGGTGGTGATCCCTAGTCCCTTGCTTTCTGGTTGTGAGAAACTCAGTTCTGTAGGCAGGGTCTATCCTGCTGTATACCCCCTAAGTGTTGGGGAGCATCCAAGGAGGAGGAAGGTGATTGGTGAGGGGAGGAAGTGAGTGGGAGTCATACCCAGGGTGTGGCTGTGTGAGGGTGGCTTGTTTTTCCTGTTGGCCAGCAGTGGAGGTTTTTGACACCATAACTTTTAGTTGCATGCAAGGTCTGTACCTTAAACAGATAAATTCTATGATTTAACAAAAAAAAAAAAAGAACGCGAACACAGGGATTAAAATTTGTATGGCAAATTGTCTGTACGTGTCTGAGCGCCCATACTAAATTCGAACTTAAAATGTTCTGGTTTTTCGTGCCAGTAACCTGCACTATAGGAAGGGGGGAGTATGCATAGAATCCCATGATGTCATAACTCAAAAACATCAATATCAACACTACAGTATTTCATAATGTCATGAAAAGCAAGATTTTTTTTATTCCCTCATTTGGTCAAAGCACATCAAACTATCATATCGCGTGCTGCAGTCAAAGGGTCATGTGTACCCATTTCAAGAACGCCAAACCATCATGAACACCCTCAAGATCGTAACTTTTTTTTTACTACCATAACGAACGAATAAAAAATCCACATCCCATCTTCACAAGCCAACTCTCACCAACCATTCCACGCCAAACAGCCCCTCATCCACCGCCTCCATCACAACTTCTTTGACGACGGGGCCCATTTCGATCCCCCTCAGTAGTGCACCTCCATCCCCGCCCTCGAACGCCACCATAGCCTCTTTAACTGCGGCCTCAATTCTAATCCTCAAATCACACTCAAGCCTCTTCGCCCCGCGATAGTAAACGCCCGCATTCTTGACCAAGACATCTCTGCTCTTGACCGCAGCGGGGATGCCCAACTTTGCCCGTAAGATTTCCACGTCCCCTCTCGCAATGTGAATCTCGGACTTGAGCGGCTCAAGCCTAGCCGCCTCAGACAAGCTTTTGGCAGCCAACGCGTAATGCTTCCAGGCTAAATTCGCCGCCGCAGCCTCACCCCCCTCCTCCGTCTTCTCTGCCGCGGTGGAGGCAAGTTGAATATGAGCGTCGGCCCTATCGCATAATTCTTGAAAATCCCAAGCAGACTCTTCGGGTTTCGGAAAAGCTAAGTGGATAGCTGCTTCCCACCCAGCGAGATCGGTCAAGCCCCCCCTAAAGTTAGCTTCTCCGAGTGATACGCCGAAGTTGGCTTTAGCAAGCGCGACTTCCTCCTCTCGCCCTGTCTCTTGGGATAGTGGGATTATTTTTGCCGACAGCAGGGTTTCACCCATGGATTGCGCCCAGGATAAGCACCTTTCTTCTCCTCCCAGGCTCTCTTGCAGCGCGCAGAGTGGAAGCAATGAGGCACACGCCTCCAGTTGAGCAAGTGCCGTGTCTAAAATTTGAGTCAACGTCACAGGAGGCTGCACCATCACCCACTGTGCGTTGTCGCTTCCAGACCCTTCGCTCATCTGCTCATCTTCCTGATCCCCCTCGCCGCTGGGAGCTGGGTCCTCGGGTTCGTCGGCATCCATGTCGGTATCTCCTTCATCATTTTTGACACCGTTACCACTTCCTTGTCCGAATGAGGCGTACTGGGATTCCTGGACTTGAAGGCATTTCTGGTATATCTCCACCGCTTCGCACAGAAAGTTTAATGCTTCTGATCGCGCTTCGACAGGTGCGTTCTTATACTCGACTAGTACTTCAGCAAGGCTGCAAAGTGCTTGCCCCGCATTACTATTGCATACTCCCAGTTAGCACCCTCCACGGAAATTACCTGGCCGGATTGAACAAAAAAGAACTCACAACAAAGTATCCTGATTCTCCGGACTCAAAACCAGACATTCCCGATGACTCTGTACCGCCTTCTCTAACAGTGCTTTCGAAGTTACGTCTGAAGGAGTAGGAAGGAAATTTGAATTTTGTGCTAACTGGTAGAACAATCGTGCTCTGCCGTGTTCACGTTGGTGAGTGAGTTATGGCACGATAGACGAAAATTATGAAATTCAAAATTATCGTATCATACCGATTATAAGCCGCATCAAAAGACTTCGGATTCCTCTGTAACGCCGCCTCGTAACTCTCTATAGCCTTATAGTAAAACCTCCCAGCCTAGCACGTACGCGCGCACGCAAAGTGTCAATTCCCAAAGCACTACTTGTACACCACAAACACATAGAGCAATACAGTACCTTAATTTTATCCCCCGCCCTCCACCGATCTCCAGATTCTTCTAGTTCAATGCCGACTGTAACTCTCACCGTCCCATCAGCACGAATCCCCCTCCCCCCTAAAAAAATCACAAGTAAAAACCCTACTAACCATCAAGGAATTCCTCGGAAGTCTCTGGAAGCTATAGTACTCGTAGATTAGCTTCGGCCTTCTTCGTAAATCACTGAGGAATTGGGAGCGTACCTTCTTCTTCCGCTTATTACTACGGATAGGTGGGAATTTACGTTTCGGCATTTGGAAGTAAGAATGATGAAATGACCGGTTCACTTTGGGGTACCGAAGCGTAACAGGGGGGAGGGAAGATGAGGCTGAGAATTAGAGTTGTAAGATAACCGTGGAGAGGCGGCTTGGCGATAGATGGGGTGTCACATGCATGTTTGTCGTGGGCTTCTTCGCCTGAGAATACAATAGCATTGGTAGTTTACATAGTAGAAATATAAGAACAAAAATTCATGACGGGTATCATTAACTACCTCCCCTCCCCTCCCCCTTCCTCCCCAAACATATACATAACCACTCACTCCACCTCCTCCTCACCAACAACCTCCTTCCTCCCAGCAACAACCACTTCCACCGCCCCATCGAGCATCCCCAACCTTCCCTCTAACAACCTAACCAATTCCTCAATCTCCCGTCTTTGCGCTTCAATCTTGCCCATTAGTTCGGTATTACTACCCTGTACTACCTCAATCTTCCCCACGACCTCTCTTTGCGCAGCTAATAGCAAGGGCGTGAGCTGTGCTGTGAGAATCGTTGCGGGGGGGAGTGTTGACGGCCTAGCAACCAATCCCAATATCAGCACAAACCATTGTAAGCGGGAAAAAAGGGAGAAAAAAAAGGTAATCATACGAAACCGCAACCTCCCCAGGCGCAGCCCTTCCCCTCCGTTCCTCCGCCTCCTTCGTCAATTCGTCCAGTGCGTTAAGTCCCGCTACTACATTTCGCTCCTTCAAGATAGTTTCATACTCCCTCTATCCCCCCCCCTCACACACATTAGCACACTATTCCTTATTTCTCTCTCTCTCTCGCTCCGCGAGAGAATGAATCTACCTTAGCACTGTTCTCCCAAAACCCACACATCTGCTCCCACGCACTCCTCAGAACCTCCGGCGCGCGCCGCGCCGGCGTAGGGAAGCATGCGGCGAAATTCTCGTATGAACATGTCTTGATGCTCCGCTCCAATGCTGCGGTAAAGATGTTTCGGAGCGCGGTTACGCGGATGCCTTCTGTTAATTGTGTTTCTTCTGCTACGGTTGTTGTTGTTATGGCTGGTGATTTTTGTTTTGGTGGGTCGGGGTTTTGCTCTGTGGATGTTGGGGATGGTAATGGTGGTGGTGGCTGGAGGGGGGTTTGATCAGACATTAAGTGGGTGGTGGCTGTAGTTAGTTGTAAGTGATGGGTGGGTTGACGCGTTTTCTTTTTGGGTTGTTGTTTTTGGCGAGGTGGGGGGATGAGTTGTGGTTGGGGTTATCATAGTCCTGACGGGTTGTTATCACATGAGTGCGGTGGATGGAATATTTCATTCGATATTTATTTCCATATAAAAAGGTCGCGTGGCCCAATGGCAAGGCGCTTGACTACGACTTCCCATGGAATCAAGAGATTGCAGGTTCGATCCCTGCCGCGATCATTTTGTCAGTTTCTTTTTCTCATTATTAGTTTTTCTGGTACGGTATCGTGGATGACTCTTCATTTGCTTACACTCCAATACTTTTTGAGCTCAAGCCATGAGAGATTGGATGAGACACTCGGGAGATCGATGGCACTCGCTATGGCATAAATCCCATCTGGTTCACTATTCTCTATCCCTGGATCTCGTATGATGAGAAATTCGACATCGCTAAGAGATTTCATCATCATTTGGTGCTAGCTATTTGTCCTGCGGCTCTGCGCGAAAAGTTACCAAACGGCTAAACATCAAAATATTGGCCATGTGCAAAACCACCAAGACTAAGCTTAGCTAGTACCGTATGCTACCTGTGTAGCAGTGGATGCCTAATCTTCACGAATGATCATATATGAACTATGAAATATGCCTTCATTCATCGTACATAACAGAGAATTATGCCCTCCCCCCTCATTTTCCCGCTAGCCTACGGTACCCCACCGTCCCTTCCGATTACCGTCCCATCCCAAACGACCCAAACAATTAGCGGAAAAAAAAGTGGAAAAAAAAAGCGAAAAGCGTTCCATTCTGAATCCCGTGAGTATCATGAAAAACCACTCCTTACCTCAATGCAACCGCACAGAAATCTTGAAGATAGGGAAATCAAAGAAATGAATGAGAAAAAATCGCTCGATAACAAAAGGAGGAATAAAAAGAAAAGAAAAAAAAAGAAACACCGGGGCTGGAAAGGAACCAAACGATAGCTGAAAAATGAAGAAAACAAAAAGGGTAAGATCTATACAAAAGTATGATAGCAGTGACCTCAGGGAAGCAAAACAGCAAACAATCAGCACCACCACGGTTCCCAACTCTTCTGCCCACTATAAACGCGAAAGGACGTCACGCATTATACACCTTCTCGCCCCCAAGTTTCAACCAACTCTCCTGCTCCACGCCCAACGACACACTAAAATCCACGACCCCTAATATAAAATGTGCCCCTTACATAGCCTAACACACCAGTAGTCCAACTCCAACTCCGTCGAAATTTATCCCACACAGTCTGAGTAAGAAGTACTTCTCAAATCAACTTAGTTGGTCTCGTCTCTGATGAGAGCAACAATCATGCTGTATAGGTAGAAGAAGAACATGACAAGGTGGAAACCAAGCTTAATGAAAGATTCCTAAAATTCAACGTGATTAGCAGATGAATAGGAGGATGAATACAATAAGCAAGGTATTTACCTTCTTATGCTTGTTCAATGTTCGGAAGATCTCAGTAGCATCCAGGAGATGAGCATTGTCCAGAATCCTATTTAGTGAATTAGCCAAGGGTTAAAAGAGAAAAAAGTAAGTTTAAAACACCCCTAAATCCTGCCTCACAATGACGACCAATCACGTCATAAGGCGTGGACCTCCAGAAAAAAAAAAGAAAAAAAAACAACCAAAGGAATAGAGAAAGTGCTTACTTCTTAACGTTAAATACCACGAGGGGCAGATTGAGTAGTAGCGCTAGCCAGTACCCATTGATCAAGAACAAAGCGGTAAGGAAAGCGTGGACAGCGGCTTCGGGGACGATGTAGGTGTTGAGGCGGTTGCAAAGATCGATGGGGTTGATGTAATCGCATTCAAGGTCCGAGTACCTGAACCGAACCAAGACGTCAACTTCCGAACAGCAAACGGACAGGAGGAGCCTCATCAGTTGAAGAGATGGGCAATAACTTAACATATACGAACATTATGGTAAAGAAAACTTGGAGGAATAGGTTGACAGCATTTAATAATACTGCCAGAAGGTATAGCCACGCTTCGCCGGACATGATGATTTTTGATTATTCTTTCTGTGTCGTTGATCGTTTTGTCGTTGATTAAATGTGTGATTCGTAAATATGTTGGTGAGGCAAAAGGCGGAGATAAAGGCAAACGGATTGTAGGAAGCAACAATCCACCAGGTTGAATGACTAGGGAGCAGTAACAATGAAGAGGGTCAGCGATCTGTCCTGTAGGGTTGAAAAAAATGTTTTTACTTAAAGACAGATTTACTTACGGAGGGGAGGCGAAAGGTGGAAAGTGGCGAGGATGGGGGCGGGAAGCGAGAGAGGCAGTTGTGTTAGAAGGGAAGGAAGGTTTCCGAAGAAAAGTAGGAGGAGAAAAAGCACGGAGGTGCTTGCTGGTCAAAGACTCCAGGGATTAAAGCGAAAAAAATGGAAGGCATCCCAGCTCAAGGCTAAATTTGTGAGAATTATCGGTTACCCTCTCTTCTTTCATCATAAATTTTGCATCTGCCTCCGATATCCTTGATTTTCGAATGCTCTGCCTAGTAACCATCCACTCCATTACTTATCAAAATCGTTCCAGTAATAATTACAGGGGGATGCTACTAGGTTAACTGGAAAAAAAAAATGTTGCAAAACTTTCTTCCTGCATTATCTCTATTGTGATGACCTGTCAACTTTCAACTCTGCGTTGCTAGCGGTAACGGTATGATACCCGATCAATTTCTTTGCGGCCTGGTTCACATGCAAATCATGAAATATCACTCGAAACTTTTGGCCTATCACACAGTATCCCCTCTTAATTCTACAGTTGATGTATCTAGGGCTCGGAGAGACATCTATATATCGAATGTCTAATAGCTGTAGCGACATACATTATCTAAGCCTAGTACGAACTTTGCGTATATATAACCCTCGTGTCAGGCTTGTTTTGGAATACGTTTTCGGGCAGTCCTCCTTCGTACCGAATTCGTCTAGCCATGGGTTTGGAAAAGTAACACTTACTCTAGTCTGGAAGAGTAAGGTTTTAGTTATTAGCCACCCTGGCGGTATTCTGTGTTCGGAAATCATGATGTTCAGAGGTCTTCACCGTTTAATATTATTTATGGCTCCTGTATTCGTTAATTCTTTTGTTGTTGATCAAGCCATTTTTCCGTAGTCCTTCCTATATTATAGATGTGAAAAGGGGTTTAAGTATCCAGAATAAGGTATTTACTGAACCATAAGCTGTATCGGCTGTGCTATAGTATATATTTTATCGACATTCTACCAATTTGTGAAGCCATTTTACAGAAATATTAGTGCTATTTACGGCATTGACTTGCAGTGATTCTAAGAGAAGTAACCTTGAGTCTATGGAAATCATGCCTAGATAAGAGGAAGATATGTATTTCACGTCACGGTAAATGGTGATCTGGATTAACTTAGAGTATTACTGGAGTATATTGCTCTTCGGGAGATACAATAAAGTTTCGGACTTTGATGGGGCTGCGAGGGCACTAAAGCTTGATGGTGAAGAGTAAGGTGAAAGTTAAACTTTTATGTGTAGGAAAAATGGAAGGGGGCAGAAAGGCCTGTTGGTTGATATTGAAGTTGTTGAGAAGGGGTGGGCTGAGAATTTGTCGGAGGCTTAACAAGAAATTTTCTCTACATCAAATTATAGGTGGATTCATGGAATGGGTGGCAGCTCCATTGATTATGTTTGGGTTATTTAGCTACTCGTAGTAACATGATCACCTAAAGGCTGCAAATATTCATCCATATTCGGAAGCAAAGATATTTAGGTGGCTAAGTTCTAATAATGTAAGAGTATTCGCTGTGTGCTATTAGTATAAATTCTATCTGTCCCACTCTTATTGATGGGTTTTAATAAACGTTGACATGCAAGATGCTATTGTCGGAAATATTCTTCAGCAGCCATTGGGTGATAGATTCCGGAAGTAAAGTACAGTAGGTGTATTAATTGTTTGGGGTCATCTGGGAGCTGCCATGCTCGCTGGAACTTAGAATCATGTGATCCTTCCAAGATTCTATAGATTTTATCACTAAAAGCTTCAAGGAGCACCGTAAAGGGCTAGGAGTGGATGCTATACCTGTTTAAAGGGTCCTGCCACACCCGTATTATTAATTTACAGGTAGCGCAACATAGCCATATCATAGAATTCCAGGTCCCCATCCAAGCCACCGATGAATTGGGTGGATCAGAGTAGGGGTAAAACAAATCAAGAAAGCTTAATAGCCAGAGCACAGGACGGCAGGCTTTTGAATTGTGGGATCGATCTTCAAGACTACAGCGAGCAGTAGAAAAGATCGGGGATTGAGACACGGAATTCGTGAACTCTGATTGAAGCTTTTCGGTGACTCAAGCCAATCGATATCCGTGCTTCAAACCTGCGTTTTCCGATTTTTTCTACCGCTCGCTGCACAGTACGGTAGACGTGTCTTAATTATCGCATTACCAGCCCCGGCCTCGATCTGGTTAGATCTAAGTTTTCGGATATCTCGTGGTATGATAAACTGTGGTTGATATCGGTGGGCCATATTTCTCGATACTTCGTGAAGGTACCGGCAGTATCGGTACTTAGTTATTATTGTAGTTAGAAGCTGGTGGGGTACGTGATATTGATGCGTGGCAAACTCGTCCAAAGAGTACCTAAGAGAAGTAGAGAAGTTGCTGGAAAATTCAAAACGGTGCCTAGACACAGAGGTGTAGGCGAGAACCGGTAGTGTAGGCATCGTAAGCTGGTTCACACTAATGTTTCGGGGATGGGGAATAACCTTCGGGATTCCCTATCGAATGGACCTAAAACTCGGTGTTGTAGTAAGTATTTTTATTTTTATTATTATTATTCGCATCTTTGTGACCTCTATGTATGACTTGAAAGGCTAGGAGGCTTGTACTATAGATGGTAGAACTTGTGCGGATTGCAGTAGTGAAGGGATTGATTAGAAAGTGAAGGTGATGATGAAGTTACGGTGGGGTGCATACCGCTGGCTGTAAGCTTATCCTTAGAGTTCTACTCTGGGAGTGCAGTTGCTTTGGCACAACCATATCCTTTTGGCAACTTCCGAATGACAAGGGTTACAAGGCTGTTGTCTAGGCGACACTACCAATGAGGTACTCCTCCATTGCTGCCTGGGTTCTGAGCCGTCAGAAAGCTGAGCACACATAAAGATTTTGGAAACCTATAGAAAGTTGTAGACATTGGACAGGGGATGGCAGACTACCGGCACCAAAGTACCAATGTTTGGTGGCAATAAGATAAGTTTACGAGGCTGAAAAGCCCCGCAATTTACTCGCATAGAAAGGATCAGAAAAACCGTATTTTGCAGCATCGTAGCTTTAGTTTTTAACAACAAAAAAAAAGTCCACATATTGAGGCCAAATTTTGCACAATCAGGGGAAAGAGAGTAAGCCCGCTCCAATCAGAGCAATTCCAGCACTTTCTCTGGTTCTTTGAGTTTCTTTGCCGCGGGGCTTTATTTGGTGGGGCTATCCCCTGCACCCCGTTTGTGCGGCTTTGTTGGGGGGTGTGGAAACTACTAGAATGTGCAGTCCGGACGAGTCTTGGCACTAGGACTCCCCTCTAAATTCACCGACGCCTCGCCCAACTTCTTTCTTCTTCCTCCCTCTCCCTCAGAATATTTGTCGTCAAGAAAAACACCCTCGAATTTTCCCAAACCTCAATCAATTTCTCTTGCATCTCCTCTTTCACCTCTCTGTTTCCTTGCACCTTTAGAGATTCATAGACCCGAGAAGGTATGCAAATATTCACCCCGCACCCCTATGCCTTATCCAATTTCTTTGCTTTCCTCGATGGGTATCTTGCTGCTTTGTGGAAAGATGACTCGGAATTCATCTGTTTTTATCTTTGAATATCTTGGGTTTCTAGTCGGACTAATTTGATATCGGTCTGCAGAAAGCAAACAACCGTTGCCATGGCTGAAACTTTCGAATTCCAAGCTGAGATCTCTCAGTTGCTCTCCCTCATTATCAATACTGTATACTCAAATAAGGGTACGCCTTTTGTGTTTGTTTTTTTCCGGTTGTTCACAAACTTACCTTTGACTTAGAGATTTTCCTCCGAGAGTTGATCTCCAATGCCTCGGACGCTTTGGACAAGATTCGTTACATTTCTCTTTCTGACCCTAGCGCCTTGGATGAGGAGAAAGACCTGAAGATAAGCATTATCCCTAACAAAGAGGCTAAGACTCTTACAATGTATGCTCCATAGTTTTCATGGAAGCTTCTTCACTTTTGCTGACTAATATTTTGAATTCAGTTTTGATACTGGTATCGGTTTTACCAAGTCTGATTTGGTAAACAATCTTGGTACCATTGCTCGTTCTGGCACAAAACAGTTCATGGAAGCCCTTTCCGCAGGTGCTGATATCTCTATGATTGGTCAATTTGGTGTTGGTTTCTACTCTGCATATCTGGTTGCCGATAAGGTTGAGGTTGTTACCAAGTCGAACGAAGATGGTTAGCCCCTCATTTGAAGCTTTACTGTTGGTTCTTTTTTAACTAACGCAATTTTAGAACAATACATCTGGGAGTCGGCTGCCGGTGGCTCCTTCACTATCAAATTGGATGAGGCTGGAGAGAGAATCAAGCGTGGTACTAAGATTGTCCTTCACATCAAGGATGGTCTGCAAGAGTATCTCGAGGAATCCAAGATTAAGGAGGTCGTGAAGAAGCACTCCGAGTTTATTTCATACCCCATCTTCCTCCACGTTACTAAGGAGGTTGAGAGGGAGGTTCCTGATGAGGACGAGGAGGAAGAGAAGACTGAGGAGGGTGAGGATAAAAAGCCCAAGATCGAAGAGGTTTGTTCGACTGTTCATGTTATTTACATATATTCTAACATTTGCATAGGTCGATGAAGATGAAGAGAAGAAAGAGAAAAAGACCAAAAAGGTGAAGGAGACTAAGGAAGAGGAAGAGGAGTTGAACAAGACGAAGCCCATCTGGACTCGTAACCCCTCCGACATCACTACCGAGGAATATGCTAGCTTCTACAAGTCTTTGTCAAACGACTGGGAAGATCATCTCGCTGTCAAGCATTTCTCGGTTGAGGGTCAACTTGAGTTCCGCGCCATCCTTTTCGTCCCTAAGCGTGCTCCTTTCGACTTATTCGAGACTAAGCGCTCCAAGAACAACATCAAGCTCTACGTCCGCCGTGTATTCATTACTGACGACTGTACTGATTTGATTCCGGAATGGCTTGGTTTCATCAAGGGAGTTGTCGATTCCGAGGATCTCCCACTCAACTTGTCTCGTGAGACTCTCCAGCAGAACAAGATCTTGAAAGTTATCAAGAAAAACATTGTCAAGAAGACCCTTGAAATGTTCAACGAGATCTCTGAGGACCGTGAACAGTTCGACAAGTTCTACACTGCTTTTAGCAAGAACATCAAGCTTGGTATTCACGAGGATGCTCAAAACCGCCCTGCCCTCGCCAAGCTTCTACGCTTCAACTCTACCAAGAGCGGCGATGATGCTACATCTCTGACTGACTACGTTACCCGCATGCCCGAGCACCAGAAGCAGATGTACTACATCACTGGTGAGTCTTTGAAGGCGGTTTCCAAGTCTCCCTTCTTGGACGCTCTCAAAGCCAAGGACTTCGAGGTTCTTTTCTTGGTCGACCCTATTGATGAGTACGCTATGACTCAACTCAAGGAATTCGACGGCAAAAAGTTGGTTGATATTACCAAGGACTTCGAGCTTGAGGAGACTGAAGAAGAGAAGAAGCAGCGTGAGGAGGAAGAGAAGGCCTTTGAGGGATTGGCTAAGACCCTCAAGGAGGTTCTCGGTGAGAAGGTTGAGAAGGTTGTCGTTTCCCACAAATTGGTTGACGCCCCTGCTGCTATACGTACTGGTCAGTTCGGTTGGTCTGCCAACATGGAGCGTATCATGAAGTCACAAGCTCTGCGTGGTAAGTTTACCTTCTTTCGGTGTTTATTCTTGACATTCTGACATTAATTAATCTAGACACTTCCATGAGCTCGTACATGGCATCCAAGAAGACCTTTGAAATCTCCCCTAAATCCCCTATCATCAAGGCCTTGAAGGAGAAGGCTGAGGAGGAAGGTGGTTCCAGGGCCGTTGCTAACATTGCTACCCTCTTGTTCGAGACTGCGATGTTGACTTCCGGCTTCACCCTTGAGGAGCCTAATGCCTTTGCTCAGCGTGTCAACCGCCTCATCTCTCTTGGTCTCCAAATTGAGGAGGAGGATGATGATGACGAGCCTGAGGCAGAGCCAGCTCCGGCTGCTGAGTCTTCAGCTGCACCCGAGAGCTCGATGGAGGAGGTTGACTAGACAATGTTTCATGTTTCCTTCTCTAAATAAAAAAGTTTCTTTATTCCCTTTTTTTCTCCTGTACTTTTTTTTCTTTCTTCTTCCTGTCTTTCGGTTTGGTAGGGGGTGGTGAACGAAATGGCAGATATAGGGTATAACGGATTTCATCTTTCTCTCACATTTTTTTATTCCTTGCTTTGTATCCTGTTTTAATGTATTTCTTGGCCCCCCCGAAGAAATCATTCACCAAGTGCATTGAGGACGGGCGCGGTGAATACCATTTGATGTTCCAAGGTTGAATTAATTGAATGCGATAGCGTCTTTCTTGTGAGTTGTGCATTGCCAGGGTATTGTGACTTGTGCTGCCATCTCGTGGAGTGACCAGTCACGGGAAAAAGTGGAGTTCACAGTGCCGCGAAACACAACAAAAATAGCCCAATTCAGAGCTTTGTAGCAGTGCCAAGATGTAGCCGAATTTGATCCAGATTTTTTTATAAGACTAAGAGATACCTAGAATTCATCATATATTCTTAGCAGAATTTTACAGGTAGCCCTCATAGAATGGTGTTGAGAGGTTGTGGTTGAAGCCTGCTGAACCACCCCGTAAATGGCCAATTTGTATGGGAAACACCCAATACAACCGACCTCGTGGCCTTCTAAAATTTGCCAATCCCTCAACCTTTCACCAAACTCACTCAAATTTAAATTTCAAAGATAGAAATTCGAGATGGATAGTTGTCTCTTTAACTGCGAGATTCTGGGAATTATCGATTGAGAGGAAGATGGTGAAAACGTTTCTCGAAAAGTGCCAATTTTGGTGTATTTTCCGGAATGTGAACTCCACTTTTTTTCCCGCGACTGTGACTTTGGGTATCAGTGCGAGTAGAGCTTGGGGATGTGAAATTTTCCAAAGTGTCTATCATCGGTGGCAATTCCCATATCATACAAAAGTGTCTGGCTTCAACTCGTCTGGGCTGCGCGAGTAACTTGTGGATCCATTTCGAACGTGTTTACGAGGTCTTAGTACCGGTATGGTAGGGGTTTCTATTATATTTGAGTGTCAATAAGCAAAAAGCTGACTTGACTAGCATACGGTTAAGTCAGCTTTTTGCTTATCGACACTCATTTGTTTGTGGGACATAACTTATTTTCTGTGCCTGTGATATACAGTAGTACTCGTAAGTGTTGGAATCCTGTGGCGCTGGATCAGACCATAGGATAACTGAACTCTCTATTCACTGTGCATTATTGCCCATGTAAGGGATGAGTTATGGTTATGTTGCCTGGATCATGCACACTATGGGGGCGGCACGGTATGTTGGGCTATCTTTTACGGTAAGGC
This sequence comes from Choiromyces venosus 120613-1, assembly GCA_003788595.2. Classification (NCBI taxonomy): domain Eukaryota; kingdom Fungi; phylum Ascomycota; class Pezizomycetes; order Pezizales; family Tuberaceae; genus Choiromyces; species Choiromyces venosus. Next base: position 1,086,945 of record ML120356.1, read on the forward strand.
TGTTGCTCTATATGATCATTTAGGTTTGAGCACTTTTCTGGAGTTTTGCCTTTGAATCCGGGAGATCAGTGACTTCGCTGTCACTCACGCACCAACTCATCTCCAATTTTGTCACAACAAAGAATTGTATCATTATCGAAACTTTTGTATAAAAAAGAAACATGTATCAAAAGCCCACGCCTTGCTATCATTCGCAGTACCGTAACATGTCCATGCCAAAGAGGGAAAAGGGAAGAAGAAAAAGAAGAGAGCAACTGCCAGCTAAACTTCGCGAGTGAGAACATATGAACACCTTGAAAGTATACCCACTAATTTGGCAGGTTTTTACAAACAGCTTATTACCCGCAAATAAGAAACGTGCCTACTGGATAGCGGGGGTACCTCTCGGCTTACCACTGTCAGGATCCCAATTGTAGTGGCGCTTCATTCCGAGGCAATGAGGTGAGTGTTTGTACCAACTTTCTGTATCGGTATATCCTTTATCAGCCATGCATAGTCTACAAAAATAAAGGTATGAGATTTCTTGAAAAACTTACTCACCTGGCACTCTGTGTTGCAAAAGAAGCTCTGTCCACAACCCTGACATCTCTCGAGTCTACCGTAATGTCTGACACCGTTTATATCCGGAGAACGTAGTTGCTCCCAGACTCCACAGCCCCAATAAACCTTCGAGCAGGCGACAACTGGAAGAATAATTCTAACCTCTTTTGCTCGTGGCTCGCTGAGGTTGTACCCGGTCCTTGCGAGGATTCCTTGGGCTTCGAGTTGTCCAGGACGCTAAGGTGGTAGGAGGCACCGGTTTTGTGCCAGAAGTAAATTTCCCCGGGACAATAAGAGGGGCATTCTTGAGCTGTAGGTAAAGATATAGGTGGGAATTAGCAGACTGTGCGAGATGGTTTTGTCAGGGAAAGAAAGGAGCGAAGTCTACTTGTTTCAGCGGTAAGAACCCCAACATCCTCTTGATCAGAACGGAACGGGTTTCTGGAAGCATGGATCAAAAGGACGAGCGGATTTTTCTGCCTGTAGCAATACGCGTCCGGGGATAATCCCAAGGTAACGGGAACCGGGTTGACTATCGGATGTTTGTTCGAGGGGGCGGTTCCAGCAGGAGGCAGCAGGGTGCTCAATCCCGAAGAAATGGAGGGGTGCCAGGGGCTTTGGATTTAAGTTCACGCCATCAGGGACAAAATCGACTTGAGTCGCAAGAATTGTACCTGAGGTATGGTAGAAATAGGGGTGATTGATTAGGCTCGACCAGTTGATTTGGACGGGAGGGTGTTGTATATAGGCAAGTTGGGTAGGAGAAATTATAAAAGGGGAAGAAAAGAGAGAAGGAGAGAGATCTTCGGTGATTTTCTCACTCTCTGTAGGATAATTCATTCTGTTTTAGCCACTCTTGTTTTGCCTAGTTTCTACGTTTGCGTGTATGAAAGGGGAGAGGATGAGGATGAGAGGCAGACAATGATCAGTAGGTTAAGTGAAAGATGGCTAAAAAAATGTAGGGAAGAAGAGCAAACATTGATGTATAGGAGGAAGTTTTTGAATTACGCGTATTTTGGGAGCATTTCAAGGACGCGTACTGATAGGTTTACAACGATTGTATAAGACTTGATATTTTGTTCCTCGTGTGATCATAGGATTCATGCCTTGCACGGATAGGGTTTTATGCTGTAATGATAGAGTCTCTTATTTATACATCTACTTTGTTGGTTTTGGCACTGGAATTGAAGTGATTTTAATAAATGTTGATAATTGATTTTCGAAGTTCATGTATAAAAAATAATAGTAACGACAGCAATGCATTATCATGATAGAAAGGATTTTGTAGAAAATCATGACCATGGGTTACTATTAACAAGTTACTCGTTACAGGCATGATGTACCCGGACACAGGGATTATAGAAAATATATGTAACTAAAACGTCTGCCGTGCAAAATCCAAAACTAACTCTCAAAAACAGTCATTCCCCTCGTCATCCAATCCCCAACCCTCCTCCTCTCCCTCATCCCCGAATTGCTCCTCATACGCCCTCTCCCTCAAAAAAAAAAAATCCAATTTGTCCTCACCCGACAACTTATTCCAACCCTCTCCCTTCCCCAATTCCAAATTCATCATCACCCAATACCCCCACTTCTTCGTATCCTCTTTCAACTTCATCAATCTCTCCACCGTACTCCCCTTCTCTCCAACCTCTTCCACCTCCTTCCCTTTCCTATCTTCATGTGCCCTCCTCTCTTCTGGGAACCCCACCGGGTATCCCCCCATCCGTTCTCACCACAGATACACCCACAGGCAATTTCTCCTTCTCCTCCCTCTCCCTCTCCCTCTTCTTATCCCCCTCCTCCTTTGGTGCTCCTTCCACCTTAACCCCCCTTGACCTCGTCCACATCCATATACCCCTCATCCACCACATCCTCAGCCACTCTAACCTCCACAGCCACAGCCTACTTCTCGGCCACCTCCGGTACCTTCCTCCTCCCCCAACGCCACCTTCTTCCCTGTGATGAGTAGGACGTCACGCTGGTTGTGAATCTATCCACCCTGTGATATAATTCCAACTCTACGTTTAAAATTTTTCCACCTACAGTGCTTTATCAGCTGTAGGCCTTACATCTTGGTAACGGCAGATTATCATACTTTGCATGTATATTACCATTTGGTATGGCACACGAGTAATAGGATGGGATTATTATTGCTACCGGGAATAGCTCTATAATCTACCAATCAAACAATGCATCTAAAGTGCATAGTTGCGAACACCAAAACACAGAGGATACCTACCATAATCATCGCCTCAGCCAGCGCACAATGTCATTTTGAGTCCCTTAGCCTAAAGATTCGGTGTTGCGAGTGAGATACGATGACTCACAGTACGAAAGGGTATCAGCCGTTGCTCAAGTTATTAGCCGATCTTCGATGAATGCAAGATTCATGTTTTTTTCTGTAAAGTGGATGGATTGGCAAGAGTGGAAAATCACGGGAAAAACGTTGGAAAAAAAAAAGCCTCGTGCTCAAATTATCATAAAATTCATATGAAAAAAATTAAAAATGTTGTGTGATAGACATGAGATAAATATTCTAAACAAGGCGGCCTAACGGTTTGACTTTACTTTTGAAAAATCATGGGATTTTTCGTCAATTCAGCAATGGTGATCGATTTTTGTGACTAACTTGCGCTGGTGAAAAAGCTAGTAGGGTATGTGCAGGGCGTCAGGTTTAAAGATGCAAAATGTCGGGATATTCTACAGTGCTCCTGGAGACCGGAAGTGCCCAATTATCGTGAGGTTCAAGGGGTCAGAAACGCAAAAAGTCTCATAAAGTATCATAACATACGGGGTCGGACAGTGCTCCATGGGCCACAAAGTTGCAGTAACCTAAGTAATTTATAAAAATAAAATTTCCCGTCAAAGGCTCCATCTTCAGCCGTGACCTTGGGTGCGAACTGTAAGTTAGCGCCAGCAAGGGTTAACCACTTGGATTTTTTGTAAATTATGATTCACTTCTCGTTTCTTCTGAGCTCGAAACAACTTCGACCTCTCCCTCCACCCACCTCCCGCTATTGATCACTGCTCGCCCGCCATTCATCTGCTGTTTCTCCTCTTCCCCTTTTGCATAGAAATACCTACCGCCTGCTCCTGAAGTTGAAGCTCTTTTTCCCCTCCTCTCCTCCTATCACCCTTTAGTTTGTTTTCCGCTAGTACAAACCGCCACGGCTTTCGTCGGTCTGCTCAGCTGTGTGTTGTGCCGATTTTGCTCCCCCTCTCCCTCAACCCCCGTGGTCGTTGTACCTCCAAAAATAGACCCGCTGGCGTCACATCCTGACCTGCCGAACCCGCAACAACACTCTGAACACTCACAACAACATAACCATCTCCATCAAAACCATCCCGCCCCGCAGGAAATCCTCTGTACCGTCACCTCCCTTCTCTGGGATTCCAGATTTACCTCCGCTAAGCGGCAGCACTTCCCACCAAAACGCTTGGACGTCGGCTCACCCTTCAACCCACCAACCCCCGCTTCAGAGAGTAGCAAGGAGGATACAGAAGACGAGGAAGGAGATTCGGTCTTTTCAGAAGCGGAAGCAGGAAAACACAAAGGAGATTGTGAAGAAAGGTTTCGAAAGAGCAGAAAGATTACTCCGGAGCAAAAGAGCCCTAGGACACTTATTAAAGCACTAAAGATGGATCAAACCGGTAAACGCCATCCGAGTTCTTTCCAGCAGCTGGAGAAACTGGGCGAGGGAACCTACGCGACGGTAGGATTCACATTTTCATGTCTGCTTTTTGCGTTCTCGTTGCATTACGAAATTTTCAAACAACTAACCAGACATCCACTCTCTTAGGTATTTAAAGGAAGGAACCGGCAAACCGGAGAATTAGTAGCTTTAAAGGAGATCCACCTTGATAGCGAGGAGGGAACACCTTCGACGGCGATTCGTGAAATCAGTTTGATGAAAGAACTTAAGCACGAAAATATCGTTTCGCTCCACGATGTGATACACACCGAATCGAAGCTGATGCTTGTTTTTGAATTTATGGATCGAGATCTTAAGAAGTACATGGATCATCGCGGCGATCGCGGGGCTCTTGACTACGTTACGATCAAGTCCTTCATGCACCAACTCCTCCAGGGAATCGCCTTTTGCCACGATAACCGGGTGTTGCACAGAGATTTGAAGCCGCAGAACCTTCTTATCAATAACAAAGGAATGCTCAAACTTGCTGATTTCGGCCTTGCTAGAGCCTTCGGTATTCCGGTTAACACCTTTTCGAACGAAGTTGTGACTCTGTGGTATCGTGCGCCAGACGTACTCCTTGGCTCCAGAACATACAACACAAGTATAGATATCTGGTCCGCAGGGTGCATTATGGCCGAAATGTATACTGGGAGACCGCTCTTCCCCGGGACCACCAATGAGGATCAGTTACAGAAGATTTTCCGTCTAATGGGAACTCCCTCCGAGCGCTCCTGGCCCGGAATCTCACAGTACCCAGAGTACAGGAACAATTTCCATATTTACGCTACACAGGATCTTCGCATGATCCTTCCGCAGATCGACCCCATGGGCCTAGATCTGTTGAGCCGAATGCTGCAATTGAGACCCGAAATGAGAATCAGCGCCAAGGATGCTCTCAGACACCCGTGGTTCGCCGATTTAAAGCAACTCCGCGCAGGTATGATGCAAGGTCAACAGCAAGCGGGCGCAGAGAGAGCAAGGTTGGAGGCAGCTGCAAGGGCCCAACAGCAAGGCATGGGAATGGGCGGTGGTATGGGAGGACAGGTTTACTAGTAGTGAGGTTGCGACTATGGTTTTACTATGATTCAGATAAGGGTATTAGATGGTTTCGGGGTCTCTGGCGTTGTCCAGGACGTTATGGGTGGTTCTGAAGGGAGTTCTTTGGGGCTTGTGCTTTGTTTTGTTGTTTGCTCTGGACCTCTTTTCCTTCCACTTCCCCTCCTCCGTTTTTTCATACACTCACTTTGTATTCCTGCTTAGTTTCATTTTTTTTTATCCACCATCCAACCCTATTGTCTTTTCTTCCCCTTTGGTGGAGTGTGTTTGCTCGAAACTCACCTTGTGTTTTGCCCTACTACCCACCCAACCCATGCGTGCTGCCCTATGTTTCTGGTTTTACTTCTTATCAGTCTTATCGAAGCCTTTCTTGACGGTGATTTTCCAGCAGTGGGCTCCAGTAGAACAAAAAAAGGGTTCGGAAAAAAAAAAATGTGGGAGATTGTGGGAGCCGTAGGTACGGTAGTTATTTGTTAGGCATGTAAAGTTAGCTTTTTTTTTCTTTCCTTTTTTATTTATTTATTTTCATTTTGTTTCCATTATGATTCGGTGGCGGTGGTGGTGGAGATCTGGGGATATTCCGGAGAGAAAAGGAGGAGAAATAAAAATTACGAGAAATGATACCTATTTTATTACGAATTTGGGCTTTTGCATGTTCTTTTATTGTTACTGCTGGCTGTACTGTACTGTAGATTCTTTCTCCAGGTTTCTTGAGATGGGGTGAATGGGAGCTTTTTGAAAAAACACAATCACCAACTCATCAATACGCATCGCACATCACCGATCGGGGGAGTAGTTTGAATTATCAATACTTAAGTGCCCTCCATGATACCAACCCTTCCTACTGCTCCAAGATCCTCATTCAAGAACCAGCCTTTCCCTAGCGCTGCCAAATCATCCCCTCCCCTACGTAGCCGCTTCCACAACAAGTTCTGCAACCCAACACCCTCACTCCTTCACAACCAGCCACCGCTTCCCGCTGAACATCCTCGAGCCTGGTATACTAGTACCCACCATTCCTACCGGGTGCCAGTGGATACTAGACCCGGACGACAAGCTTCGAGTGATCTTTAGTGAAGCCTGGACGGAGGGGGCGTAGTCGAGCTAGTGTTTGTTATCGGAAGTGTGGTGAGGATGGCTTACTTAGTTAGACTGGTTTTGGCTACGGGATAATGGAATAAGCTGAATGAATACCGTGCCGATAACTAAACATCATGCACTAAGTTAGATGTTTATTTGAGAGGGTCCTGAAGGTTTGCCTCAACACCAAGGAAAGCCTTCTCAGAACTGATTTACTTAAGACTGGAGGGGGGCGGGTAGTGGATAGATAGCAATTGCATAAGGTCAGGCCTTTTTGACAGTCTTAACTAAATAAGTTACTGCGAGGGAGAGCTTTTTGGAAGTAAGATGAATTCTGCAGACGACAGCTCTGGGTGTGGTATATCTTAGTAACCGCGCTGAAGAGATGAACGGACAACTATAGTACTTCCTTACTAAAATTCTAGTATCACACCCAGGATAGAGAGAGAGCACTACTCAGAAACTGAATATAGATGCCACGAATGAGCTTAAGCCTAGCAAGAGGGAAACTCCTGAACTAAAGTACCCACTGCGTCGTCACCCTTTAGGAGCCCGAGTGAGCAAGAGTGAGCCTAATCGACGAGTTCCCCCAGGTACGTATGTACGCACGATTACGTCCCCTCCACCTCTGCCAGCGGCCGAAAGTACCGTAATCCATGAAGAGTACGTGGACTGCTGCATCACCGATGATGTACCACTGCTACCTTGGGTCAAAAAAAAAAAGCGGGGAAAAGGGAGTATATAACCCTCGTTCATGGCACATTCATGCCCACTTTATCTCCTTTTTCTTTTGGTTCTTTAGGACATTTAGCACATTCAGAACATTTGATTAGGAGAATATCAAAATCCCACTAGAGCAATTTTTAGGGAGGTGGGGGCCTTGGAGAACGAACAGATTAAGACTATTGAAAAGGGGTGGGGGGTTGAGGTATGGTTTTCCTTTCTTTTATCTTTCCCCTCGACGGAGTTTTACTAATGTTTGATGTTTGTTCTTAGGTCTCATTGGAGAGGGAAGATCCTACTGAGAATATATACTTGTATAAGTATGAGGAAGGATGGACAGTGGTGGTAAGTTTGCTTTCTCTTCTGGGTTGGTTGATTACTATTTGATCATTTTGGTTTTACCTTGGTCGGTGGTTAACTAACGGTTATGATTGAAAGAATAGTAGCAATTGCTACATAGAACATTTAATGTACGACAGAGTCGGAACATGTATGCGGGGGCAGTACTGTAAGTTTGTTAATCCATCTTTGCTTTTACTAACTGTAACTATTCTTTGATAGTTGTAATATTAACTTGGTGACTTGAAAGACACGATAAGAGGTTGCTAAACGATAGAGATTGGGATGATCTATGATATGCCGTTACGATATGAAGTACATTCGTCACGAGATATTTCCTTTCCTTTTGTTTTCTTGAATAAGTAGTTAAGAACATTTCTCATTTAACAATGCTCAATAATAATAATAATTTCACTCGTGTTTGGTTGTCAGAATCCGTAATTGTGAAAAAGCAAACATTGTAACGTTCGTTAGAACTTAGAAACTCATTCATTTTTCCACCCCTCCAAATCTATCCATCTAGAAAAACACAAGTTTGAAGAGAAAACTTGAGGAGAAAGAGAGCCCATTAACGAATGACTAGTTATTCGCAACAAATTGTAGAAACCAAGCCAGATACACTATGATACACTATGATATCGCAATCCCCCGGATCCTTTCGATTCATGTCCATCCCTGAGTTAATTACAGCGCTTTGGAAAAGTTTTGTCCAAAGCAGATTCCTTCGACTTTTTTTGAATGTGTTTTTAGCGCGGTTTATAGTGCAGATTCGAACCGCTACACTGTTTAGTAGTCCTGGGTCCCAGACGAGCTCATTCTCGAGGGAGTTTCGAGTGCTCAAGCAAGTATATTAACAGTTTTTGACTACTAGTAGGACCCACTTGTACACGAAAAATAAATTCGAAAAGTTCGCTGTGGACAAAACTCATACAATCGGCTATAATTTTCAACAAAATCAACTCAACTTCGACGAAAGAAAGAGGAAATACAACATTCACCCAACCCATGCATGCTGCCGTATGTTTCTGGTTCTACTCATCAGTCTTATGGAAGTCTTCCTTGATGGAGATTTCCCGGCAGCAGCAGCACCTTTGAATAAAGGGTAGAACAAAGAAGGATTTTCAAAAAAAAAAAAAAAAAAAGTGGAAGATTGTCGGAGCAGTAGGTCTGGGGGTTATTTGTTAGGCATGTGGGGTTAGCTTCCTTCCTTTTTCTACTTACTTCCCTTTTGTTTTCCTTAAGATTTGCTGGTGGTGGTGGTGGAGATCTGGTGATATTCTAGAGAGAAAAGGAGGGGAAATAAAAGTTGCGAATTTAGTCTTTTTGCATGTTTGTTTGTTGCTACTGCTGGCTGTACGATATAGATTCTTTCCCTGGTTCCTGCTTGAGGTGGGTGAGTGGAAGTTTTTTTTTTTTTTTTTGAAAACGCAGTTATGAAATCACCTACGCATCACACATCACGGATCGAGCCTCCTTTTGAAATACTATATCGGTATCATATCTATGCTTAACTGCCCTCCATGTCACCAATCCTTCCTATATTGCGACTCTAACATTGACCTTTCCCGCGCTCACGAATTATCACCCTCCCTTCCCCTCCCTTCCTCCAAGCAGCGTCAACAAGCTCTACACCCCATAGCAGTCACCACTTCTTTCTGCCGAACATCCTCGAGCCCAGTAAGTTATAGCGATCATTCCTACCAAGTGTCAGAGTGGATACCTTACCTGAGATACAAATATCAAGTGATTGTCAATGAAGTTGGGATCTTGTGAACGGGTGAGGGGGTTTGGTCGAGGAAATGTACTAGTAGGCTAGTGTAAGATAATGTTTGTTATTGGGATTGAGGTGGGAATTACTTAATTACTTATGTTAGAAATAGTGGTTGCGCGTCCAACCAGAAACGATCACGTAATCATCCTGTGTCACGTTACTACAAGGCCACCCTCCTGTGTTTGCCTCCCAGTCCTGTTACTTAAGTTTCCTCTTCTGTTCTTCTCGTCTCTCTTAACTCATCCTTCAATAATAACAATCAACCAAGTATTCACTTCCGCAATCACTGTCGTGCTCGCCTCCTGTAATACTTTCAAACAACTTAAACTGGATCCGGGTGTGATGTGTTGTGAATAAACCTGCCAAAGAGCCGAATGAACAACCGCAGGGCTTCTCCTTCCCACAATCATACCCAGAACTGAAACTACACCAGCAGCTTGGAAGCACTATTCAGAAACAAACCTGAAGGAGCTGAATATGATACCCACTCTGCATACGGTAGTCAATCTGAAGTAGTAATGATTTGAAACACTTCCTCCGCCGCCCAAAAATCCACAAGAGGAAGAGAATATAGATGCCACGAACGAGCTTAAGCCTAGCAAGAGTGGAGAACCTGAACTCAAGTACTCACTGCGCCGTCACCGATCCAAGTGCAATTGATAAAGTTTGATGAATACATAGGTATACAGTGGATAGAATTTGCACCAAGCTAGACTAAGTTGGCGTTGGCAAACTAATGATATACATATAAACTGCTCGGGATAGAAATGAATTCTGCAGAGGATAGCTCCACAGGCTAATATATAGGAGATAATTGGGCTGAAGAGATGAACGAAAGACTGAATACCATGCTCAGACGCTCACTGTTTGTTGAGGGTTTTTGATATCCAGGATTAGACAAGGCTTTTTTTTTTTGACATGATATAAAGCTTGTTCAAGATTGCCGCGGGGGGCAGACATCTTGTCAGTGCAGGCGATGACTTAGGCTTTTCCTACAGACAGTAGAGCAATTACACCAGACCATAGCTCAGCGGCGCTCTTGACAAAATACTGTAATAGAGCAGCTGTTGAGAACAGATATAAGCCTTGTAGAAAATAGCTGCAAGGACCAATATATTGCGGACAACTGTGCCAAAGAGAAAAGAGATGAATGAACATTCACAAGAGGCAAGGCATATCGACGCCACGAACGAGCTTAAGCTTCGCAAGTGTGGAAACCCTGAACTAAAGTACCCACCGCGTCGTCACCCTTCACAAGTGCGAGTAAGCCCAATCGACGAATTTCCCCAAAACGTACGTACGCATGATTACGTCCCCTCCGCCCGTACCATCGGCCAAAAGCACAGTAATCCATGAAGAGTACGTGGACTGCCGCATCATTGATGATGTACCACTACTACCTTGCATAAAAGGCGGGGAAACAAGAGTATATAAACACCCCCATTCCCCATTCATACCCACTTTGTCTCCCTTTGTTTTTCTTTTTAATTCCTCAGAAAATTCAGCACGTTCAGCCCATTTAGATCAAGAGAACATTAAAGTCTATTAAAACAACCTTTAAGGAGTTGGGGACCTTGAAGATAATTCTGAGACCATTGAAGGGGGAGGTGGGGGTTAAGGTATGGTTTTCTTTCTTTTTTTTTTGTTGGAGGAGTTTTATTAATGCTCGGTGTTTATTTCTAGGTCCCATAGGAGGGGGAAGATTCTCCTGAGAATATATACTTATATAAATAAGTATGAGGAAGAATGGACAGTGGTGGGTGGTAAGTTTGCTTTCTCTCCTGTTTTGTTTCGTTACTCTTGAGTTTTTGTTTACTTTTCTGGTTGGTGGTTAACGGTTATGGTTGAAAGAATACCGTACCATCTTAAAAATACGCCCCGGGGCGGGATATCCAGAGTGCGGAGGGGGCGTATTCGGAGTTGCTATCCCTTCGTTTGTTCCCGAATTTCACAGCTTTTTAGCATGAAAACCATCACCGAAGAAGAATCGCGGATCGGCGAGTGTGGGAGAGAAATGAGTATAACGCAAGTCACAGGCTACAAAAGGAGTATAGATTTTTGCGACTTCCTCGGGGTCTGGTAAAGAACTTGGAGAGATTTCCTTCTCCAGTATAACCCTCTAAATAATACAAGACAACGGAATCAAACGAAGGGATTCTTTTGATTATTGTAACGTTAACTTAGTGACTTGAAGGGCACGATGAGAACATTTATGTGATGAAACTTCGGTGTTGGCAGAAGGGCAGTTGTTTGGTAGGTACTTATCCTTATATCTCCGTTGAGAATAATGCTATCGTAACATGAATGCTCCTTGTTTTCACAGGTGTGGAAAATCAATTAAATAATAGAGATCGGTATAAGATCCGGCAAGAAGTTATGGAACAAATACTTAATGTTAACAAGCCAAATATATCCCTGTCTGTTCCCTTGTATGATCTATATCATTACGATACCGTAAAAACTGTAATAAACGATTAATGTGCTATGTCGTTGGAGTTTGCCCCCTCTGGTAAGGCCTAGTACTTTTTTGTTTTTTGTCTCTCAGAGGGGCTGAGCAGCTCTTTTATTTTGCAGTGTTTTTCGCTCCTTTTCCAAAGTAGGGAATTCCCGACTACATAGCACATTAATCGTTTATTACAGTTTTTACGGTATGGAGTACATTCGTCACGAGATATTTCCTTTTTTTTTTTTTGTATAAGTAATTAAGAACATTCTCATACGTTCTAACAATGAATAATAATAATTTCACTCGTGTTTGATCGTCAGAATCCGTAATTGTGAAACAGCAAACGTCGTAACGTTCGTTAGAAATCCCTCCATTTTTCCACCCATCCAATCTATCCATCTAGAAAAACACAAGTTTGAGGAGAAAACTTGAAGGAAAGAGAGCCGTATTAACGAATAACTAGTTAATCGCAACAATTTGTAGAAATCAAGCCAGCTACACTATGATATCACAATCCCTCGTATCCTTTCCGCCCATGTCCATCCCCGAGTTAATCAACTATCAACCAAATCAACTCGACTTCACCGGAAGAAGGAAATACAACAACCCAACCAACCAGCCAAAACCCAATACAGAAAACTATAGCGAACTCTTCTTTGGGAACGACACACCCTCCACCGCCGCCAGATCGCAAAACCAACTAACCTTATCCCCCGCGCCCAAATTCACCAATGCACAGGGCAGCACTTCCCCACCCTCAGTGTCAGGATGAGTGTCAAAGATCCTCCTCATAACCTCCTGCTTGCCCGCGCCCGTCGCGACAAAGGCAATCTTGAGCGCATGCGTGATGACGGGCAGCGTAAGCGTGATCCTCCTGGGCGGCGGCTTCGGCGAATCCTCGATAGCGGCGACCCAGGCCACCTCCTCCCTGAGCAATCCGTGCCCCGGAAAGAGCGAGCAGGTGTGCCCATCGGGCCCGCACCCCAGCAGCAGCAGGTCGAACATGGGCAGCTTGACCGAATCCTTCGCGGCAAACGACCCGATGAGCGCCTTCTCGTACGCGTCCGCCAGGTCCTGCGTGTCGCCCAGCTTCTCGGGGTCGATGGGGTGCACGGTTGGCCGCGGCCCGGACTTGGGTATCTTGCTGAGGAATTCGGCGCGCAGGAGGGCGTAGTTGCTGTCGGCGTGCGTGAGCGGGACTGCGCGCTCGTCGGCAAGGAAGATTTCCCACTTGCCCCACTGGATCTCCCGGCTGGAGAGGAGGTCCGGCGCTGCGAGGAGTTTCGGGACGGAGCCGCCGGAGATGGCGACCTTGAACTTGTGGTGCCGCGCAAAGGCGTCGGATTGGGCGTGGAGGATGTAGCGGTAGAGGTTTTGCTGGAGGGTGGGATTGTCCGGGAAGGCGTAGAGGGAGGGTTGTTTGGTCATTTTGGTGGTGGTGGTTTGTGGGGGAGGTGACGTTTCTCTCTCTCTCTCGCTGCTTTGAAGCTTTGAAGGGTGGTGGTGTTGATTGTTTGTACTAGTAGAATTGAAAATTGGTGGTTATTATGAGGGGGTGGAGGGTGAAGTTGCTATTAGAAGATTGGAGGAGGGGGATTGGCACTGGTAGGAGGGTACTACGTGTGTTGTGTGGTAGTGGTGGTGGTGGTGTAAAAGAGCGAGAGAAGTTGGGGGGGGGATGGGGAAACTTTATGTCCAGATGTTTCCCGCCGTTGCAGCGACCCAAGAGATAAGTAAAATTAATTTTTTTGTCAGGACGCACACATGCTCGCCCTCGGGCCTCCCTTCTGTCAATGAAGTCCTTGCTGTAGATCACACCAACGTCACATCCAACCAGAAAAAAAAAAAAGTAAAGAAAAAATTGTGCAGCAAAAAAAAAAAAAAAGAAAAAGCCAAAAATGTGTTCTGCTCAAAGATATCTGACTAATTCATAATAAAGAATCTCCCCAGAGACTGCAATTGGGAGTAATCACAACTCACGATACGTCCAAATGCGGACCTAGAGTCAGTGTGCGGATAATGTGACAGGCTTCAGCACGATAGTACAGTAAGGTTTTGAATTCAGACTGCTGCAGGTAAGCAGTTCCTTTTGGTATACCGGTATGGCCACGCTTTCCTGACGGATTCGGGACAGGGCGACAATTTACAGTTAGACACTTCACTATCGGTGAGTTCTGGAGGGAGGAATTGTAAGTTAACCAACAGGTTGGAGAAACTGTAACTTACATATCCTGCAACCCTACCACCATACACTTTCAAAAAAAAAGGAAAAAAAAAACATCTCTAGCCACCTCCCTTTGTTATCAGAATTAATTGTAACGATAATCCTCGACAATCGACATTGCCCTAACTGTATTTTTCCAAATTCATTAGAGCACACCCCCTAAGCCATTTCCATCATGGGTAAAGATCCGTACCCGAGCAGAACCGTTCGCTTTGTTTCCGTCTTAATGTTCCAGAAATGAAGATGAATGACGTAGCAGTAACTTCTACCCCGGCTACCAGGTCGTTGGTATCGAGTTTCTTAATCAACGACCAAGGAGCGGTCAACCGCTGTTCGCATTCTCTCTTTCCTTCTACAACTGACCGGAAGGGACTCAGATCGGGGAAGCTTGTAGAGAGGGGTAGAATCTTCATTCAAATTCTTGTGACTGCGGGGCTATCCTGCATCATATGATTTACCCCGCTGCGTGGGGAGGAGGAGGTTGGGGGCAAGGGTTAAAATGATGGAAGCGATTTGGCCAACCGTATCTTATCTGATTCTTAAACGGGGGTGCATTCCTTGGTCTGTATTCAGGACCTCACTCCACAGCTGATTAAGGCGATCGCGTCACCACTTGTGGACGAACCTATTGGATAGGTCACTACCAGATGACCAAAACCATACGTTTAAAAGCCTAGCTTCTGAAGATCAGAGTAGAAATTACGCGCTAAAAGGTCGTGAAATTCGGGCACGAACGAAGGGATAGCAAGACGCTTTTGCCCGTCGCTTTCATCCTTCCGAGCCGAAAAACTCAGCCTTGAAACCGTGAAGGCCGAGAAGCTTAATTTCGGCTTCTGTGTGTGCGTGAAAGTTAATCGACCATGAGATCATCGCTGAGATTACCTTTTCAACAGGCCAAGTGGTTGCTTTTTTTTTTTTTACTCGAAGCAGCCATTTTATGCGAAACCTCATCTGAAGTCATCGTGTACTCAAGTACGGTAGGTCTGTCCGTGATAAGAAGCTCCGTCACCCTACCGGTATTTTGGTGCCTTGTTCTCAGCCTCCTATCCTCGGAGAACTGATTGGGTGATTCTACAGTTAGCAAAAACAGGTATTTTTTCTCCAACACAAGGAAGTGCACCTTACTCGCGCGTCTTTGCCAAGAAAAACGTCGGCTACCGAATTATCTTGAGGAAGTGAAGGTAAACTGGGATTTATTCTCAGTTCCTCAAAGTAATTTGGTAGCCGACGTTTTTCTTGGCAAAGACGTGCGAGTACGTGCTCCTGCAATGTTGTTACTCCATACACCACCGTAAAGGTATGGGCTAGAAACTCCGGTGCTCCTTGATACGTGAAGACATTCCACCAAGCACTGGCTATAACACTGCGCGTACTTGCACCATCTATCTGCGGTATGTTCATCGCAAGAGGTGTGTCTTTAGGGCAACCGGTCATACGGCCGTCTTGCAGGACGGCTGCATTTACTAGAGCCAGTCGATACCTTTCATCTAGGACTCGGTCAAGTACAACTTGTACCGGCTGTTATGCTGGTGATGGTAATAAAGTGAAAAGGGGCATCAGGTGAGAGGCCGAGGGGATGCAAGTTGGAATAAGTTAAGGGAGAAAGACAATTCTTGGGAAAAAGAAAAGCTTGAGATTGTATCAGACGACGGACGACACGTAAGTCGACGTCCAATACTTCTGCTTCTTCTCAACGACAATTCACTCTTTATCACTCGAAATCGTCATTGAGCATTTACTTGGGTTTTTTCTTTTTACCGAAGCTACTACTGTTGGCTTCAATGTTGCTTTTGATGCAAGTTAGTGGGTAATACAAGCCTTTAACTCCGATGCCCGAAATTCGTTGCCTTTGATAAGGGGTTGAGTGTTGGCTATATCTTGTCCCTTTATTTTTATACAGTAATTGCATAGCTGTGACCCGCACATACGGTATCTAGGATTATACCTTATTCTTGAATAACTCTTCTTGTGGTGCAGTTCACATAACCTTTAGTGGATCCCGGTTATCCTCACAAAGTATTAACATACGGGTTAACAGTGGTTATCACCTCCTTAAAGGGCGTATTTATGCTCTCTTTATCATTTCCCCTCTGCTGTATCGCAACCCTTATCCTTGGGAATCCTATTTTTACAGTAAGTGTGATGGTGTGATACTCTTATTGCTTACACCCCCCAATTATACTATTGAGAGGTTTCTAATGCATCGTTTCTATGCGAAGCTCACGACCAATGACTATTCTACCCTTTGAAAAGTCTGAAAATTATCTTGGAAATAATATCCCCCAGGATACGGAATTCAAAGCTGTTTTGGCGTGTATAGAGCCCGGTTGGTGAACTGGGAGTCCTATAAAGTTAACATTTATCAAATCTAGGTATGTTAGCTATCGTGGGAAAAGATGAGAATAATACGTTGATTTAGTTTGTATTGGTTGGGTCAGTGATCATAATGTGCGAACGTTCAAATGTAACAATTGTGACGATATGTTTCTGGCGATGACTTTACCGCACTGTTGTATCATTGCCACCCCCCCTGCCCCACTACCCTCATTAACTGAAACAGGATTTCTAAGTTTTGACAAATATGTATCGTACTTCTGGCTCTCACAAAGCTTACATGGGCATAGGAAATCTAACCTTTACTCTGTACTGGCACTCGTGCGTCCCCAGTCCTAACAACACGGGCATGGGGAGAGCATGGTAAACGTGGCGGACAAAGCTTTTGGCAACTCATGTCATCCACGCTTACCCCACCCCACCTAACGTAGGGTAGAGTACCGTTCTTCAACGGTACTCTACCCTTCGCTCGTATACCCTTCATGGGGCAAGTGAAACCGGGAGTGGATGGAAGCAGATAATTTTCACAGTACCACAAACGAGCACTTTTACGAATTACAGCGACTTCTTATACCCAACCCCAGACCCGCTACTCCCATTCACCCCCCTTTCTCACTTGTCCCACAAAGAACTAAAGTACGAGCTAAACATGGCAAGTTTTACGACACCCCAGCGTTCAAAAGCTTTGCAAGAGCAAACTAGCCTTGAGGAAGGAAAGGAAAGACAAATTCATTGACCTTCACGACATGCGTGAGACAGATAAAAAGTGTCCCGCTTTTTCCCTCGGCAGGTTCGTAATTGAAAAACTCTCGAACGTTGTGATCTCGTAGAACCTTCCATGCTCGGATATGTGTATGTTTGTACGTTTCGTAAACGGAGACTCTTGGTGAGCCTGGGGAACTAAAGGATGTGGGTTTTGCTCTGCGTTTATATAGACGTTCGGACACTTCAATTAGGGGCGGTTCATTACTCACTGGAAATCAATGACAGTGCCCTATGTTTAGGCATCTCACGATGTTTATCATATATCATCACCATCGTGTGAGAACACGGATAATCAACTGCCGCGGTTGAGTTCGTTACTGGTGACATTTTTTTTTTCCCTCCAAAAGTTCTGAATTGAACTAACTTTACCCTGCTGGATAAATCAAAACTCGTGATTGGCCTACTTTCGGACAACTGCCACATTAAGATTTTCTTGTTCCGGTATGAAACGGCATAAGTTAGGACTCCTGCTTTATTCAATAACACTAGTTTTCCGAGATGTAGATGGGCCTGAAGTTTGCACTTAGGACTAATTCTAAGTGTTTATTATCATGCAGATACTTGTATATATCATGACTCCCTTGGGGAAATTGAAGATCGTGACAGGTAAAGTGTGGAGTTTTTACAATCGAACCGATTATGTTCAAAGGCCTCCCGACTCCCGAATCCGAAAGAGGAAAACCAGGCCCCATGTTTGTTTTTTTATCAGGCCCCCCATCACTTTTTATCACTCGCTTGGTTATGTTTGACAAAAGCTTAAGTTAACTCCTCCCACACAAATTCGTAAAAGGTTGGCAATTCTGGTTTCTAGCCATTGTTGCACGGATTAGTTATTCCAAATCGAGTTCACCATGCCCGAAGACCGTACTACCCGAGAAGTTCCTCAGGTAATGCGCCCGAAGGCATTGCCGCTCTATCCCATCAGTAAATTAACTAGCCCTTAACACAATCAATATCATGCACCCTGCATGTATTCCAAAAGTGGAGATACTGAGAGGGTCACAACCAAGTCAATACCGACCGGCCGCCACAATGGTACGGTATTCAAAGACCTCTATCACCAAATAATCTACAGCCTCAAACCTGGGGTTTCTGATTTACTTCGGTAACGACTTGTACTCGTAATTCTCTGACGTTTCTGAACACAACTGCTATTGCATACCACCAAAATCTTGAGGCTCCGGCCCATTTCTGCCCGTATGCAATAGCAGTTGTGTTCACAAACGTCAGAGAATTACGAGTAGCAGTAATCGGCATTGAAGGGGGGAAATAGAATAAAATGGATGATTTTGCACGCCCTATAGTTACGTATTGTGCTGACAACAGTGATAATATGATATGATAGCAGGTCCCGCTCGGAAAGGGCGTTGCGGATAACTCGGTACCGGGAATCTTATTTCAGCCTTGTTTTTATTTGCTTTTTCTTCAGGCCTCGCCTTGTTGGATTTTCACTGGTTGATGCGCAGGACTTGTTGCAGTTGATAATAATAGTTGCTTGATAGCAAGGGCTTAAGATACCAAACTAAGGTCATGGTATTGTGGGCACGGTGTGTGGTTTGATGTTTTGGTTGGGAAAACATGCGAAGTGGGATTGTGAACACTACATGAGTTATTCATGGGCTAGTTGTTCACGGCATTACTCTTTCAATTGAGAATAGCCGATTTAAGACTGTATATAATAATAATAATAATAATAAAGTGGGGGTATACTAAATTGCAATGTTCAGTCAAAAAATTTTTGTTGCGTGCCGTGATAGGCGTCTCTGCAGTATTTGTTTTTAAGGTCAAAATTCTATGCGCATTCTAGCCTTAGTTCCTAGAATCCTCCCTGCGCACGATTTACTATTCTATTACGAGAGTCTTCTTTCCAGACAAGGGCCTATGGCTTTGGCCTCAATGGAGGAAAGCCTCCCTGTGCTGTACCATAAATGGTAATATATGCTACATATTTTAAGAGCAGATTTTCCACAGCTATGATCCCATATCTTCGAATAGGAAATCTCTACCTCTTAAGATAGATGACAGTTAAAATTGCTCGCAGCCATCTATCGAATTACAGTAGATTCCAGCTCCACTTCAAACCAAGCTCATTACCCTACGCTCAACGAAGTAAGGTAGGGGGTTATGTTTTTAACTTTGGGCCCGAACTCTGGGCAAAAAGCTTAGCTCGGCCTACCGAGGCACAGCCAAGTGATTTTGCGCCGAGTGATTTGGCATGAAGGCCCCATAGGTCTTGGAGTCCGCTGAGTCTTTCCAAGAGTGATGTAGGAGGAATCTGTTTACGTTATCCGACGAAAGAAAAGATAAGCATGGACAGCTCATGTGAGAAATTTTTTCTTACGCTTCTGCTGGATGAGCTGCCTGATAGGCTAGACCTGTCAGCATTTAGAATGGAGCTTTGATTACTTTGGGATATGGTGCAGGTACATTTTTGGATACGAGCGTTGAGCTATGAAATGGGCAGTCAAATAATCTTATGCTGAGGGTTGTGCAACCACGACTGTAACGACCTTCTAGATAAATAAGTTTCGAAGAAACCCCCCGATAAAGAGGAAACTCAAAGAAACACAAGGTAAAACATGTGAGACAGAAACAAAAACTATCCAATCTCATTACAATACATCAAGCCTTGCCAATTCCAAGATCTCTGAATCAAACCAATAATGCTTCTCTTGGCCCAACAGCCCCACATGTACCCCTAACCCTGCACTACCACGTATACCCCGTCCCACAGGGATACATTATCATTCCACAAGTCGTCCAACTTTATATACAAACTAATTCCTCGCCGCTGGGACCAAGTTCTACCTCACCCCGCACCACGAAAGGGGCACGAAGAAGCAATGTCACTTACATCCCTCCCCAACGAGCTCCTCCTTATAGTCGGCGAGAAACTCCCACGCGGCGACCTCTTCTCCTTCCTGCGAGCCAATCGCCGCCTGAACTCGCTGTTGGCACCGCTCCTGCATAAACTTGCTACCCAACCGCGGGAAGGCCCTGTGGCGTTGCACTGGGCCGGGAAGAAAGGCCACATCGATCTGGCGAAGCTCCTACTGGCGAACGGCGTCGAGACCGGTGTGTGGGATGCACACGGCTGGACGGCCATCCATTCAGTGTTCCCAACCGTCCCGGGCGCCCTACAGGGCCCTGGCGGGCTGGTAGTCCCGGGCGTCCCGGGCGGGGTGGGTAAGGACGGCAGGGCATGGCGTCCGTCTTTCGTAAAGACGGCCGTCCTGCGGGTTGACGCCCGGGCCCTGCAGTCTTATGGCAAATGGCATCTTCCGGCCGTCATTCGCAGGGCCCGGCCGTCATTCGCAGGGCCCGGCCGTCATTCGCAGGGCCCGGCCGTCATTCGCAGGGCCCGGCCGTCATTCGCAGGGCCCGGCCGTCATTCGCAGGGCCCGGCCGTCATTCGCAGGGCCCGGCCGTCATTCGCAGGGCCCGGCCGTCATTCGCAGGGCCCGGCCGTCATTCGCAGGGCCCGGCCGTCATTCGCAGGGCCCGGCCGTCATTCGCAGGGCCCGGCCGTCATTCACAGGGCCCGGCCGTCATTCGCAGGGCCCGGCCGTCATCTGCAGGCTTCGGGCGTCATCTGTAGGGCCCTATAGGTATTTCATAAACTACAGAATAATGGATGGTCGTCCCACAGTGTAAGTGGTTATCTTGTAGCAGGGACGCATTTAATACAATATTTTCATACAGACTTACTGTACCCAAAATAGATCAGGCATGTGAGACACCTATAGGGCCCGGCCGTCCGTCCCGGGCGAAGGTTAGGATGGACTACAGGACGGGCGTCCGTCCAGGGCAGAGTCCCAGAAACCGGCGTCCGTCCCGTCCTAGGCAAAAGACGGACGGACTGGACGCTTGGGAACACTGCATCCATTGGGTGGTCCTTGGCGAGGCCGACACAGCAATGGAAGTCGCTGGGATGATTCTGGAGAAGAATCCTGCTCTCATCAACGTTGTTGATTATAATGGCCAGACGGCGCTACATTGGGCTGCCAAACGGGGCCTCATGGTCATGGTCAAGTTGCTCGTCGGCTCGGGTGCTGATGCTGGGATTAAGTGTGAGTTTGGCTTGTCGGCTGCGTTTTATGCACTGGCGGCTGAAAAGATGCAGGTTGCGGCGTTTCTGAAAGGTAAAGCATGCGATGAGCATAAGGATTTGGATGATGAGGGTGCTGCTATCTGAGCTTCTTCTACTACGGTTTCTTTTTTTTTCCAACCCCCTCTCTTCTATTGGGGTTGGATTGGAGCATTTTCTACTGGTTTATTGGCTTGCGAAAGGATTTTGTTAATGTATATTGAATACCTTCTACTTGTTCTTAATTTATCTGTAGTTCTTATTCTGTTGTTTCTTTTTTTCATATTTTTCATTTTCGGAAGCTTGTTGGAAGCTGTTAATTGGGACGTTGTGCAAGAAGGAGATTTCAATATCTTGTTAATATGAATATTTTGAAATTTCGGGATCTCTGACAGCTGTGAGAATGTTTCATGACGCACAAATGATAAGTGTACCAAGAACTTGAAATCAGGTCATCTATTACGGGTATAAGTCGGTAATTCCTCACCGGAGTCGGGGAACCTTGGTATCATAGCTAGTCGGGCTGTGAGAGTGAAGTTAAGCTACCGTAAGAACTCGAATAAACGGATCTTGTGCTAGGACGTTGGAGCTGCCTCTCTTAGTACTCACTCGTCTCTGCTAAGAATGCTTCCGCAAGCCGAAAATTTGGTGAGGACCCCCGCAAAATATCGGCTGGCGGAGGCATTCTTGGTAAAGACGCGTGAGTAAGGTCTGGTGTTTTTTTCTTTTTTCTTTGTCTCGGAAAGCAGGCTCCTTGCTGTGTTTTTCGCCCCTTTTCCAGAGGAGGATATTTTGGACTACCTACAAGTACCTGCGCGCAAATTACAGTAAGTTTTGGTGCCGATCAACGAAAAATCACGCCAAAATCCAAGGCCCGTTGCACCATAACTTACGGTGGTTTGCGCGCAAGTAGCACATGGTCCGTTTATTCGAGTTCTTATGGTATTATCGTCGCTGATGCCAGTACAGTACATATTTGGTAAAGATTAGCGGCCGCATTCCGCAAGCAGCTGAAACAACGAAAAGTCCACGGTGATAACTCACTCCAGCTTATTCATTCGGTGTTTTCTTGGGCCGTGAAAATAATATTAAACTTGTGCTTATGGCTCGTGCCCTAGTCTTTGTTTGATACCGGAATGGGTAATGAAATGAAGTGGCTCGAAAGACTTACTTGAGCAGGCTTAAGCATGCTGACAATTTTGTAGCAACCCGGATTGTGTGGTTTGAGCATATCTGGAGGTAGGTGGAGATGGTAATGGTAAGAAGTGGAGTCTTGGTGTACTCGGTGAATGGGCCTTATAAGAGGGTGGTCTATCTGGGCTGGGGGGTTCGTTTGCATGGGATTCTTTTCAACCCAAAGAAAATATTGATGCTGGGATTTCTTTGTACTCTTAAATGCTTTGTTTGACTATTTATTCCCGTAATACACAAATTGTCTAAAATGTCCTACATGACCTACCGTATTAGTGTTAAAAAGTATAGTTGCAGTTACGGTACCGGAAAATGGTGTCACACCAAGTTTTTTCGAGGAAAGGTAATTCTATCTTCTGCCACATGAGTTAAAATTGAGCTGCAGTTATCACACTTGTAGCCGCTGCAACCTAATACAATGGCCAACGCCGGTTACAAGAAGAATACTTGAAAAAAAAAGAATGAAAAAAGAGTAAAATGAAGATAAAAAAGGCGGGGGATCGCACAGAGCCACAGTATTTGGGTTACTCGACTCGCCACATCATCTAAGTGGTCCTTATTAATATATTACATCAACCGCTACCCTTTTCCTAACTTTTACAGATTCAAATATTCTCTATACCTCGACCACCAAATGGTCAGACTACTCTTGCGTGTCTCCAACTATGGGACCAAGGGCTCAAGGTAATACCTCCAATATTATATGTGCAATTCTGTGTAAAAGTTATTGTGATCAAGGAGGTAACTGTAACAAGAGGCTTCAATATTTGACCAAAACTTAGTCGTTTAGCGCTCTAATATTATATATGCTCGCACATTCTGTTCCCTCGGAATAAGTATTTTATACTCGGGATCTCTCATACTATAGGATGTGCCAATGATACCAATTAGGCGCTGAAAATATCGACAACTTGATATTCCTTGATGTTAACAGAAGAAAAAAAATTTAAAATCTAAAAATGCAAGATGGTTAACCAAAAGACTAAAAAATAGTGGGGGTTTTGTAGTAGCACGAGGGGCCAATTGCTTGGGATTTTCTTTCCTGCTCTGCGTGCTGTGTATACAAGTAAACCTTCCCCCCTTAACATCTCCGGCTAACAGCATTTGGCTATCCTACCTATCCTACCTTCAATGTGATGGAATGTACACCTGCCGTGCTACCCGGTACACCGGCAAAGGTCAAGTATCATATCACCGTATATGGATACCCCTTATGGGTATAAGTAGGAAGGTCTCAGACACATGTTTTCAGATACAATAGTCAACCACATACACTGTTTTCACTTCATTCTATCTTCGTTCCCTCACTTCACTCGTGACCTCCGACAATTCGAACCCTATACCTACCGAGTGATTTTATGTGATTAGCACGTTAGTCCCATGCTAGTCCCTTATGAGACATGAGGCTCTGCCAAATTTACCCGGACGGTAAATGACGTTGCGGCTCTTGCACCCATGTCGCAAGTCCCCTTAACCTGCAATACAATGACCCGCCACTCTTCCTATTGCCGACAGAGTCTCCCATGAGACTCGCGATACCTGATAATCTATCATATATTCTTTCCCCCATGGTAGCTCCTCGAATCCCATATGTCCTCCCATTTCCGCCACCCCCAATTCACCCCAAAAATGCTACAACACTCTCCGCGGCAATCGATGCGGTAACCAACTTTCTAGAGTCGCGCAATACCGTCATCCTCACGGGCGCTGGCGTTTCAGTCGAAAGTGGCCTCGCAGACTACCGTGGCGAGAAGGGAACCTACAGACTAAACCGGACCTACCGGCCAATATTCTTTGAGGAATTTGTGGGGAATCATGAAGCCAGGAAAAGGTGCGGAAAGATATTACATACCCTCACTCACTCCCAAGAGCCACTTAGAGCAAAACTTACGAATTAAGTTATGTATGAGCAGATACTGGGCTCGAAGTTTCCTTGGGTGGCCGACAATGGAAAAAGCCAAGCCGAACAGAACGCACAAGTCGATTTCGATATTGGGAACGCTGGGAGTCTTGAATCACGTACTCACCCAAAGTCCTCATTCCTCCTACTCTTGCGGCTCTTGTCCCAATGTCGTTCTAACCAAAGAGCCATAGACGTTGACTCCCTCCACCATACCTGTCACCCGTATTTGCGAACTACAGAACTGCATGGAACTCTCCGAACACTCACCTGTCTAACTTGCCATTCCCCGTACCCGCGTGTCGAATTTCAGAAAACTCTTGCAGAGTTAAACCCCAAATGGGCTGAATTTCTACATACCGCTACAGAAGCAGGAATCTTCGACAATGATCACCGTCGGGAACAAAGCATAAAGACGAACCCTGACGGCGACGTAGACATCCCTGGGGCACCATATACGAAATTCCACTACCCACCTTGTCCAAAATGTCTCAATTCGAATAACATCAAGGTTTTGGTCGACAAACAAGGGTCGCATCAGCCGAATGAGCTATCAGCAACAAACGGAGTGTTGAAGCCCTCTGTGACGTTCTTTGGGGAATCTGTAGCACTAGGGGCTAAGGCTGAGGCAGAAGAAATGGTAGACAAATGTGGAGGCATACTTGTCGTTGGGAGCAGTTTGGCTACTTATTCTGCCTATAGGCTTGCTAAAGCTGCGCATGATGCCGGGAAGGATGTTGGGATTGTGAATTTGGGAGGGGTCAGAGGGGAGGATTTTTTTTTCTCTAACGATGGTAAAGGAAAGAGGGTCAGGGTTGATTTTAGCGCTGGTGATATATTGGGGGGTGTTGTTAAAAACTTTGGGGGTGAAGTTGTTACGCGAGAGCAAGACGAAATTCCTCCTAGTCGGGGTGGAGTGGGACTTGAAGGGTAGAGAGGTGAGGATGGATACTTGCTCATATGAGCTGTAGGTAGATACTGTGTTAGAGACAAGCGATAGAAATGTTAAATATGAGTTAAGTTGTGGAGTTTGGGTCGCCGTGTCTGAAATTATGTCCAAAAAGTGTGACCATAGTTCTAGAGTAAATTTGATGTTAAGGGACATGGCCAGAGTCCTAAACGAGATTCGATTCCTGACATAAGATTTGACAACATCGAGCAGTCTCCTACCGTTTTTCTTTTTTTCTTTTCTAAAGCCGATGGTGTAAGACAACACTTTACAACACTACCGTATTTACTCGAATACAAGAGAAACACGCTAGGCTTTGTTGTTGTTGTTTCCTCTCCCTCCTAGTAAAGCGCTGTGTATATTTTGTTGGTTTTTGAGCATTGAGTTTGGGGTGTTTTAATCTAGCCTAGCGGAAAAGCGGGATTTCTACATTCTGGCGCATTTCTTTTATATTCGAGTAAATACGATACTTACTCTATACTCGAATATGTTAAGGAAAACAAATACAAAGGGTAGACTAAGAGGCTGTTTGGCGTGCCGTGGTTGGAAAATGCGGTCAGTTACAAACCATGGTTGTGGAACCATGGTTTGAAGATATGTGCACACCATGGTTTGAAACCACGTCACGTCAAAAATGAGTAGAATATTTTGGCCTGATCTACGAGAAGAATGTCAATTCGGTGGTGAATTGCAAAGGGTTAAGACCTAGTTTCTGCAAACCATGGTTTGCAAACAATGTCCACCAAACAGGCCAGTAGTTTCAAACCATGGTTTGGCCTGCAACCACGGTTTGAAAGCCCAACCACGTCGCGCCAAACAGCCCCCAATTGTGCAGTATCATATGATATGAGTGTCAATAAGCAAAAAGCTGACTTAACTAGCACAGGGTTAAGTTAGCTTTTTGCTTATCGACACTCGTACCGAAAGAGGATGAGGCTCAATGAGGGTGTTTCAGGCCTTCCCTGAGATGCTAAGACTATTAACTGCCCTTATCTAGTTCTCGAGGCGCGCTCTTGCTAATGGGCCTTTTATTAATTTATACTTCCCGTGAGAAGTTCCTATCCTAAAACATGGGCCATGGGACAAAATCTTCGAGTGACGGCAAGTGATAATCCGGGCATCAGTGTGGTGTCACGCTCTGACGTCTTGGCAGACCCCAACACACCGAACAACAAATCAAGTCAACAAGTCACCAAGTCCCACACGATCCCGCATCGCCCAACCTCCCTCCCCGCATCCTCCCTAACCACCGCAATGACAACCTCACCAACACCAACCCGATACTTCTCCGCTCTCTCGCTAGCTTCTTCACCCTCCCCCTCCTCCTACCGGGCCCCACCTCCCCCACAACCATCCAGTAAACCAACACCCTCATACAAGTCACTCTTGAAGTCCCACCGCCGCTTAGAATCCACAATCGCGGCGCTCCAATCCCAACTTAGCGAGGAAAAGCGCTCGGCGGCCTGGTGGAAAAACCGAGTCTGCGAACTAGATTCTCGATGTCGCAGTATCGATGTCGACCTTGCGCGCGTGACGAAGGAGAAACACACACTCGACAGGATAGTCGCGAAGCTTCAGATGCGGCAGCGGATCGTTCCGCGGATGATAGATGCAGCAACGCAGACGGATGAAGAGGAGGATGGAAATGCGACAGAGAAGAATGAAGGAGAAATTCAGAAGGATCTCGTTATCAAGGCGCTCATTCAGATGGTTTGGAATAAGCAGGCGGAGTCGGCGCTGCTTTCAAGTGGCGCGCCCGCCGGTTGCGAGTGTGATGCTGCGAAGGCTCTAAGGGATTTGTTCCCAAAACCACCTAGTGCGGGAGTAGCGACGACGGCGGGTTCTTCAGCAAGAGCGCCGGAGGGGGAGGCGATGGATGAGGGGATGGAGGAGGATGATCCGCTAAAGAGGATACTCCGCAGGCGCGGGAAGAGACTAAGTAAAGCGCGGGCTACGGGGGCTTTGGAATGGAGGGACAATGGAAGAGTGCCGCATGTAGAAGCACCACCGCACCCTCATCCTGAGGTATTCTCGAAAGCGCGACGTGAAAGGAAGGAAGCACTCAAGATGCGGCTTAGGGCTGCACGGGAGAT
The DNA here is from genome assembly GCA_003788595.2 of Choiromyces venosus 120613-1. Taxonomy (NCBI): domain Eukaryota; kingdom Fungi; phylum Ascomycota; class Pezizomycetes; order Pezizales; family Tuberaceae; genus Choiromyces; species Choiromyces venosus. Next base: position 1,114,141 of record ML120356.1, read on the forward strand.
GGTGGACGGGCTTCAAAAAGAGAATGGAGTGTTGGAAGAGTTACTGCGGGAAGGTTCCGAGGTTGGTAGCAATCGTGCGGGGGAGAAATATGGAGATAGGTTTGGTTATGATTAGCTATTTACTGACATGACTTGTTATGATTTGTTTTTTACTTTTTGGTTTTATGGTTAGCGGATGTTTTATACAAGATTTTTATATTCTGTATGTTATCACATTTTTGGGATGAATTACGATTAGCTTTCTTCTTTCCGACGGAGCAATCTTTGTGATCTCGATGAATAATTGCTTTGTAGAGGAAATTGCTCCCATTTTACAATACATGGCATTCACATGTCTATAATTCCAGGTCAGGAAAGTCACAGACGACGCGTCAATGTAATACGAGATGCCTATTATCGCCATTGCTCTAATTTAAATCCTACGATTTATTAAGTGCCAATACAGATATGGACCATATATGTACAGTGCAAATCTAGCTCACCCACTGTCACTCGTAAGCCTGAGTGAGCAAAAGTGTTGGAAAAAGGAAAAAGACCAATCGTAACTGAATACAGGCGGCGGGTGCATGAAACCAAAATTTTTTTGGAAATATTCCGAGAAGGCTACTGCAGCTGACAACCCACCTTTCCCTTATTCCTTAAATCATAGACCATGATACCAAATCCACCATGTGACAAATCCGGGCTTAGGGCATTGTTACCGAACACGGAGAGGTACCCAGTATCCGGTTGGAATTTAGGTATTAATTCTTTCATTCAATAGAGAGGAATCAGTGTGCCAATTCTACATCTTTTTCCCTCGTGATATTTTACCAAGGTACCCGGTTGGAATCGATGAATTACAGTATACACTATTGTGTGTGATCCCTGTTCAAAAAGTATAAACTGATATGATATCATTGGCCTACCCAAATCCCACGAAGGTAACAAATATCCCACGAGGGTAACAAATAATGGTGGGTCCCCCTAACAACGAACGGACGGAGCAAAAAAAAACGGAAACAAGGGAAATAGGCTTCAGGGCAAAGGGCACCCACCAGGGACGATGCGCGGCCCGCACACAGGCCACCACCCCCGACACGACACGACCAGGAGCTAGGAGCCCGTAATTAGTCGTGTGTGAACCACACGACCTCCAAAAGACGTCCTCCTGTGTTGCCCTTAGCCCTCTCTCTTTCTCTTTCTCTCCCTTCTTTTTTTCCTTCCGTTACATAATAGTCTGCGTGTTTTCTGTGTTTCTTAGTCATGTGCATTTTGGGCTCATCAAGTAATATAGTATAGTACAAGGAATGCTGCTAACTGCGTGATTATGGCGAGGGAAATGGTGAAACTTGAACGTTTAGTTTTTACTATTATGGCGTAGATGAAAGCATTAGTGGTTACTCTGTGGCTTGTCGATTTCAATTGTGGCTTGTGGATTTTCTGCTCGATTTTTATCCACCTCACAGCAAACTAGATGTTTTTTCTGAACCCTAACTTGAACCTAATACGAGTTCAGTGATGCAAACTGGTTTATTAGGGCTTCGCCCTAATAGGTTTACAGTAAAAATATCAAATAAGTGATCTGCGGTCTTATTCGGGGGCCTGCGTTAATCAGTGAGTGACACTGATATTCTTCTAATTTCCCTGGAAGAGATAAAATAATTCATGTATGAATCCGCAGGCGATACAGTACCCGTATAGATATACGACGATCTGTGCTTACAAACTAGGGAGCATGATCCAAAATACTTTTGCTTGAGTTCTTCGAGACCCAAGTGAGAACTAGTGCTGAGTTATACTACTTGTTATAGGATTGATGTTTGACCTGTTTCCCTACATATGCCATCATTAAAAATCCCTATAATATTATAATACCTTCATCCTACCCCTTTCTCTGTATGCTCTCCTTTTTCCATCAAACCCCTCGATCACTTGTTCCCCATTTCATTATTTGAATTCTTCTTATCTACTACAACTTGGGATAGTGAATACTCTCCACTGATAAGATGTATCTAGTCTTCAACACTTCTTTCCTTTCCTTTTCTAATTCTAGCAGGCTAAACTGGAGCCATGACTTCAAGCCTTGCTCCAATTGGAACATCTACTATATCATCTTATGCTCCAATATACACCATTCCTGGCTGCTCTGAGCTGACCCCCTATCTTTGCCCTGATGGAATCAAAAGCAATTACTATACAGAAAACTAGATAGCTTTTACCTTGAGATTTTGCTCTGATAGTTATTGAACACTAGCCTTTTCTTGTGGCAGTAGTATGGTATTGTTATTCTGTATATTTGGTTGATATAACTATTGAGCTTTTGTATGCTGACCTAACTTCTATTGGGAATTTAGATCTCAAATGATTCTTATGCTAAAGCAGCACAATAGTGTGACCTAGATTGTGAATATCCTGACTACAAGGCATTTTCTGTTATGCCACATGTGTTTCATTCAACTTTCACTAACCTTTATTGTTCTTTGTACACTCATGTAGGGCATATTCAAATCAAAGAGTACATGTAGCGTATTTTATGAATGCTGGCTCTATATGGGAGGTGATGGCACTATGCTACCTATCCCTCCCTATATTAGCAAATCAGAGGGCTATTTTGGTGCCACAAAAGAGATCGAGAATGATGCAATGTTAGTTTTTTTTAGGCACTAATTACATCTTAGACTGATTTCAATAAAATTCTAGTCACTCCCAGTGATTTTGTTTGAGCACTGAAAGATGGTTTCCTGCAGATCTATTCTCAAGTATAAGGCTCAATATTACTATCTTTAGAAATTTCTCTACTTCTCTAAATGATGCTGTGATCAGTTGTGCTAAAGCTTGTAAGTGTTCTTGATAAAAGTTCCTCCATACATTTAAGGCTAATATTATTTAAGAACAGGTCAACTTTGCAAAACATTCTCAGTTACTTTGACCTTGCTAGAACCCCTTAGTCCTAAGTCACTAAGAAAATATAACTGTAATATGTAATGTTTAAGTACTCTACTTGTTGGAGAATTGAACTAAGGAACTTCTTCTATATATAATGCTACAAATGAGATCAAGACCAGTACAAATGGGTATATTATTTCTTCACTCTAATGGTGATGATGAGTTTCTCACAATATTCTCTAGAGGTGCATTTTATGAAAAAAATGGGCCATATCAATTACTCTGAGAGTTTTTGTATCAGTTCTTATACTCTTGATCTTCCTGTTACATTGATCTATGAAGCCCCTATAAATATAGGATCATACTGCAAAGTTACTACACTGATAATTGCCTTCCCAGCTCAAGTGATTACTTCAAGTTAGAGTTTTGTTCTGCAAAATAGAGATGGGCTGCTGGTGTTTTAATTAAGAGTATACCTATATCTAGTTGGTCACAATCTTTTTTAATTGTTTACTAGTCATGACTACTGGTGATGCTGCTTGCAATTGTAGTAGTACTTGCAGCAATGATTGTTCTGCATTCTCTATCAGTTTGCGCAGTGTGGGTACCAGATCAGTGGAACTGTAAGTGCACCACATTCCCTACTTCTCCTTGACTATTCCTCTGGGTTAGTACAGAACTTATTCTCAGGATATAATAGGCAACATATATTTTACCTAAGTTGTGGCAAATGCTCCTACTTTCAGTGTGCTCTTTTACCTCTATAATGATAGACTATTTTATTAAACATATGCTAACCTTTTTCCCTCTGTATCATGGAGGGTTGGAATTTATATGCAGATACATTCTTGAGATTTGCATCTGTACAGTAGGAAATTGTCTATTCTTATAAAGTGTTTTGTTAGTATATCTAGGTGGGCTTCTGTGCATCATGATATTGAGCAGTTTTAAGAATGGATACTATTTCAATCCAATCACCTCACCCAAGTTGCCAGATTAGAGTTATGCGTTTATTAATACTTATAATACGACCAAAAGAAACTCAGCTTCAGTCTGGAACTTGGGTACAATACACCGGATATCACTCGATGGTTAATAGGGGTCAAATTGGTATCATTACATGGTGTAATATACCGTACGGCACGATACACTAGCAGTCAAGTGAAGAAAGTTTCGAGAAATTACATGTCCCACACCAAATGTAAGGTACTTGGGGGGAGTCAATGATATGAAAAGAAAAAACTTTAAAAATTTAAATCTCTCTATAGATAGTTTTACTTGCCTCCGGTAATTACTACTACAAGCTCTAATAGCCCTAATATAAATAGCTCAGAACTAGTAAGCCAAAACCTGAAGCTTTCATAGCAACCCAGCCAGCAAACAGTTTTTTTTTGGCCTAGATAAGGCAGTCTTGGCATGAAATACTTAATTAGCAAGCAGCTTGGAGGGATTCACCAAGCCCCAATGGCCTAAAGATTTTCGAAAAATCTGGGGAAGAAAAGAAGAGGCATGACATTCGATCCATGGATCTACTCATCTGAAAATCCTTCTTTTGGGGTTGTCATCAATTTCTCAAAACCGCAATTTTGGGTGTGCAGTTGTCGATTTCTCAATACTTTCTTCACTCGACTGGTAGTGTAGCCTACGGTAAACTCACCTGACCCCGTGGGCCGGTCCAGTATCAAAATTTTTGAGATCTCAAATGTGATACTACGAGTGGACGGGAGTAACGTTTACGCAGAAGAGGAAAAGAAAACCCATACTCCGGCATTGTGGATAAGAATGTCACAAATCAAACTTGGCCTGAACTTGGTGGCAGAAGACACAATTGCCCGGCATTCAAAATTTTGGTGTGAATTTCCGTTTTTCGTGTAACGCACCGTATTGTTAGTTAGCAAAATTAACCGCGCACCGAAGATGCGCGGCGACACAACGCTCTCCATCACCTCGCATTTTCAAGCCCACTTAAAGAAATTGCTCGGATTGTATGCCGAATGTTAATTTCTACTATGTATCTACATTTATTTAAATTTTTTTTTTGTTACACAATGGTGGGGTTGGTGGGGGAGTGTCGTTGTTACGGCCAAAACTTTTCCCGTTCGTTTGTGCGCGGTTAATTTGAACACTAATACTAGTAGTTAAGGATTTTCCTCGGAACCGCTTAGGAAGCGAGAAGTTAATACTGATGAAAGCGGTATTTCACAGCCTTGACATCTCGAAAACAACATCCCTAATCAGAGCAAGCTCAAGGCATCAACCGAAAAAATCAGGTTCCATGATAGCACATGGGCAGCCTCTCGGAAAAATTAACTTTACTAAGGAGTTGGTTAATTGTTATCCGATTATATTATTTTCACGAGGATCGAGAAATCTCTACGAGGGATACTGATAAGGCCAGGCCGAATGCTCGCCGACAAACGGGAACTTCAACGGATCCTTGTGTTTGGTGCCAGTCGGAGATGCTAATTAACCAAAGAGAATTTATCTTGGTTCACCACCAATAAATTCCAATCATGCAGTCAACCCTTATTTTACGGTACAGTAGTCCACGGCAAAGCGAGAACACAGCGAAGTGAGAATGGGCATACTAATTGTATAGGACAGGGATTTTTTGTATGGGCATTCTCTCCATACCGTGGCTTCGCTTTACCGTGGAATACTATATGAGGGTTTTAAGAAAAAAAGTCGTTATCTGGCGTGGCCTCTTTTATCTGCTGCGTGCTGGGGACTTACTGTTCCAAGTAAAGTGAGAGTCAACCAATTACAAGAATCACATGTCAACGGGAAGCGAAAGTGGATTGACCAATCATTTCCGCGCCTCCTTCATATTCTCACGTGTCAGAGAAAACGTCATGTTCCTTTATCATGGCGAATGAATCCCCCCTTCGTTCCATTCTCCTCACTGAAGGTCTAACTTTATCGCACTCAGTCTAACACTACTACCAACAGATTACCATACTGTGCACCAAGAACTCATCACCACCAGCTCATTCAAATCTTTGTCCTTTGTGACGTCATTAGCGCTGGCATCAGAGCGCCCCCCGCCGCCTTTCCTTCCCTCGGCGAAGCGGCCTCCTTCAAAACAGTCGCCCACCCACCTTCTATCATTCCCACTTTTCTTCTCCTCCTTCGATCTTCTCATAGTATCTTCCTCGAGAAAAGGCGACACAATTCCTCTCAGTATCAACTCAGAACCCGATCTTCGGATTCTTATGGCACCACATGCAGAACTCTCGCCTCCACCATCGCCGGGGCATGAAAAGCCCGCTCCAGGCCGCACCCACTCTACGGGTCTGATTGCACACTTGCAACGATATCAGCTCACGCAGGATGTCGGTAGTCTCATGGAGAACTACGCTCCCAACGTCCTCACAACAACAATAACCAGGGGGGCCCACATCGCAGCCTCGCTTGTGCCCACAAAGATCCTTTCAAAAGCAGATAGCATTGCGGACTCACTGCTTGCACAAGTCGATCAAGCCTTCCCATCTCTCCCGTCCATGCCACTTTCCAACCTCACAAACCCACCAAAACGAATCCTTGAGAAAACAATCATCAACCCCGTATCCGCCGTGAATACCGCGTCAAAGGTATACATTGATAGCACGCGCTCCTCGATCACCGAATCTCGCAAGAATTTCCGGGAAAATATATCCAGGATTTACAAAAAGAGCGTTTCCCCGCCATTGGCAAACATGACAAACCCATATTTGGCACCAATAAACAGTAGAATACTCGAGTCTCTCAACTCTGCCGCGCCAAAGTCGTACAATGAAGCCCTTACCGAGTCACCTGACGTCACCGCCGAGCCAAAACCGGAATTCGAAAAAACCTTCAAACTCTTTCAAGTGGCTGTCTCGCGAGCCCGCCTGCACGTCCTTATTCCATTCAAGAGCCAGGCGACGCACACGAAGGAAGACGTTGTAGAGGGCGGTGACCAGTCGAAGGCTGGAATCGGGGAATCAGCAAATAGGATTTGTGGTGGTGTGGAGCACCTGATGAGGGTTTGTAGAGAAGAAGCCAGCCACGAGAAGGAGAACGGAGTATCTGCAGGAATGAGGGTTGGACGAAAAGTCGGAGAGAGGGTTGCTGGGGATGTTGTCGGCACCGGAATCATGGTTGTTGCCAAGAGTGTTGGAGCGGCGTGGGGGGTTTTGGATGCTGGCAGGGAAAAGTTGGGGATTTGATTTGATTTGATTCTGAATTTATTATCCTCTAGTTTGAGATTGTGGAAGTTTTTTTTTTTCCTTTCATTTTTGCAATGGATTCGGCATCTTTTTTATTTTTATTTTTATTTTTATTTAGTTTTTCGCTAAGTTAAATTTAGTTTGCGGTGTAATAGATTGACGCTAAAGCTACGCAGAACCGTGCTAATGATCTTGTTGCTTGTTTGTCATACGGTTTGCCCTTTTAACCACTGATGCAGAAGTGATAGCAGCTCATTCGAACCGAGAAATGGCATTTCCAAATACTCGTATGGGCGAGTAATACGGTATGTAGTCTAGAGATGCGGTAGAACGGCGGCTAAACCAAATGAAATTTAAATCCACCCTTTACGTATCATACCGGTATTCGTAGGACCCCGTCCACTAAAGTACAGTACCGTATCCAAAGCAACCATCAAGGAATTCCAATAAGAGTACTCGTAGAGAAATATGATATACGGTAACCTTAGCAGGCAACCTGCTCTCTGCCATTGCACAAATTCCCCACGGCCCGTTGAGAATCGGAAGCATCAAGCCAAGGAGTATCCCATCCGTTTTCACACGTGATCACCACGTGCATGATACTGCTCCGTGAGTACCACCCGGACGGAAAACCCTCCCGAAGGTTGCCGTTGTCATGGGGAATCACTCACTATATGTTTCAAAACTTTTGTTTTGCTTGCTTGGTTATGAGAGGTGGGATAAGTTGTCGACATAACGATTTATAACCAAAGGGGTAGGGGATACAGGAGCTCTTGTGCAAAAAGTGCGGGCGCGACGGGATTGGAGGTGGGTACTTGATTGGGGTGCAATTCTTGTACAAGTTTCCGGCTTCAAACTCGGAGTAGCGAAACACGGAATAGCCACTGTGGCCAAGGATTGAAAGTGTTCGTTTCTTGGGGGCCTGAGTTGGGATTCTGAAAATTCTTGATTGACAGAGGTTGGATGAATCTGGTATCGTGTATTTTCGTACCGTGTCAGATGGAGGAGGAATGTCTGGGGTGGGGAGTGGGGGCTTTGTGGGTTCGGGAGGGTTTTGGCGCTTGGTCTTCTTGGTTAATCCTTAGATGGGGGTTGGGATTAACTGATACTGGTTTCTGGGGTCTAATTTGGTCTTGCCTTCTCTGTTGTAGATGTCTGCGCAGCGCGGACGCAGCGGGTAGAAAAGAGGACGAGGGGGAGGTATACTAGGAGGTTATTCCACAAACCTGCGCTTGGAAAATACTCTGGGGTAGAGGGTGTGGGCTGTATGTTATCCTTAACAGTGCAGGGATGGCAACGTGCGGAAGCGGGAAATGTATGAGGTCAATGATCATGAGGATTTTGAGATTTTTTCTTTGAGAAATGTGCCTTGTGTGGCTTTGCATGTCGTGAGGTCAAGACTCGAGAGTGGCTGAAGATAAAGGCTTTAGTGCCAGTGGAGTTGGGGAAATGCAGTGCTGTGGGGAGAATGGAGGGTTATCGGTGGTGGTTTCTTGGCTGATATGTCCCAGTTATAAACTTGAAATATCTGTCATTTCTAGAGATCTCCCTTAAAGGGGGGGGGGGTAGGTGAACGTGGACTTCGTTTCTTTTTCATTTTCCCCTTGTTGGAGGGGAATACTGGTACCGTATCTCGATATCAAACTTTTTGTCTCCTTGGATTTCTGGATCGAATTTCGTATTACTAGTGGGGGTATTTGTGTAGTTAAAACCGGGAAACTGGTTCTGCTGATCCTATGCAAATCTCTATAAAGAGAGGGGTTATGTTTTCCGATTATTTATGAATCCCCGAGTACTATGCATGCGCAATGGGAAACATCAAAGCTAGAGCCAGTATCGTAGCCACGGGGCATTTGCCTATCTCGTTCCTTCCCATCCCCCTTTTCATCAAGAATTCCAAAATTTGTCCTTAGTATTTCTCAGTTCAGTACAGTAACTCAGAGCAGAGTTAGAATTAATTAATTCATTCACTCAACACCGAGTGTGTGTACTGCTTTTTCTTTTACCCAAAACTCATAGGTCTAACTTTAGAAAAAGAAAAGGAAAAAAAACATATTTCAATCAGGGCTGAATGCCTCTATTTTACCGCGTAGTTTACCTCTTATGGTGTAATAAGGATTTCTTGCCCCTATCATACGCAAGAGATGAAAGGAAAAAAGAGCTGGAAAATAACTCTCAATTATTGCCACACTTTTTTAAATGCCCCGGGAGGCCTGTCATTGCTAAAAGACTTGAGAATCGCGTCAGCGCATTGTAGGGAAATTCGGTCCTGTCACTACTGCTGCGGAATACCAGACAGCGGTTAACAAAGCAATATCACAATGCTAACCAGGGTGGTAGTGAAAACAGAATTAAGGGCTTGGTAGGGTTTTTGAAGGATAATGGAATCCTCGCACCAGATGTCGGGAGTCGTGACGAGTGATATCAGATGATCTATCTCCACATTTGGAATTTGGTATCCCCTGAAGTGTTGTTCCGCACGAGGCGAGGAGGCTACAGTCTGTTCTGGCGTCGCGAGATTCTCGACTCGGGAGAGTTGCCTTTGTCTTTGCAGTCTGATTGGTGAGGTTTGTTTGTGGTGCTTGTTTTCTGTGCGGATACTCGCAGTGCGAGAATTTCGCGACGCTGTAACAGACCGTAAGGCTTATGATAGATCCCAGATCCTTGAGAGAATCCTCGAACGTTTGGTAGCTAATCGTTCATGAGGGAAGAGCAATGGAATTAAGTTATAAGTGCTGGTGCCATTTCGGATGAAAGGGAAAATACATAGAACGTAAGTTATGCATGACTGTGCATGGATAACAAAATCCCGCAGTAAGGGAGGTTAGAAGGGATATTATGGAGATCGGAGCCCTCCGGAATCCAGATCAAGTACTTTTGTAAGTCGGAAAGGGTGCGGCAAAGAGAGAGAGTAAAGGATTTGATAGCAAGTTAGGATGGGGAAAGAAGCAAGAGTGGAGAAATGAACAATTTTCGAAGAGGCCTTGAGGCAGTGAGTGATATGTTAGAGACAGTGGATGGACAAAAGGGGAGGAGGGGGTTCTTTTTGCAACAAAAATCCTCAAGTCATAAGGGGTATTTCTTTCATTTTCATTTCCAAGTCTCATCGCAGCCACTCCCAGTGAACACTTTTGGGATCCCCGAGGATCACTTGTCCAATCTTAGTCGAGTAGCATTACCGCCTTGCCGTTAACTGCCGAGTCCCTGGGAGGATCCTGGTGCCGAAAGCTACTTTGTAGGGGTGATAAGTGCGGAACTTCCCTTCGTTTTGCCAACTCTTTGTCTAGTAGGAATAGCGTTGATACTATCTAGCCAGCCAAGCATTGCCGTCCTGGATCTCGGTAATACGGATACCCCGCTGCCCCACACGGAATTCAGCGAATTACAAAAAGGGTTGAAACCAAAGCCTGACTTGTTGTCCCGGATCACCCTTTGTATTCTGGTAGTCCGGGTAACAAGATATAATACAACTATACTAGTACAGTCGCGACAGGGTAGTAACAGGACAAGGCAAGAATTATTTTTGCTGTTTTAACGGAGATCGCACATAAGTAATTCTTGTCTTGTCCGGTTATTACCTTGTCGCGACTGTACAGAACAGGTGGTATTACATCACCCAATCTGGTAGTTTAATAGCGGGACTCCAAATATTCTGGGGAAATTCCGCGCTCCCACCCTGTCATGCACTACAAAGTTCTTCTTCCATAGTCAGTGCTGAGCGTGGCGCTCTCATAGCTGCCCTTATATCTATCACGGCCCTCATAGTACTAGCACATCTAGTATGAAGCAGCTCAGCAAAAGTTCTGGATGGTATCGTAACAGTATCTGGGTAATGATTTTGTTAGAACTTTGGTTATCGCGACAACACTTCTGCCTTGAGCGACACCACCATCGAAGATATCCTATTTCACTCACCCAACGCCACCCATGCGGTACAGTTTTCATAGCTCTTGAGAGGTTTTGACATGGAGGAATTATATATTAGGAGATTTGCCAAGCACAATTCTACTAGCACTTGTACGTCTAGGTTGGGCTCCAGAAAACCATTCTTGTATCGTTGGGCAGTTACCAGTATATAGTCATCTCTACCACCCTAAGCCCACCCAAGCGAGCCCTCCAAGGGCTGAGAATTCTTAATTCTTTGCCTAGCGAAAATTTCTCGCCGGTCGACGCCCGGTATTCGGACACCTTCGCTCCATACATTAATATTAAGTGGCCTTTGACAAGATAATCGCATTAGAGGTAACCTTACTTGGACGGAGATAGTTACGGAATTCTCCACATGGACCGACATCCTAAGAGTTGAAACAAGAACAAGATGGAGGGTGAAAAAAAAGAAGGGGTGTATTCCTTCGTCTGTCAGAGCGCCCAAGAAATCGGTGGATTAAGGTCTCAGTTTGAAACTCTAGCAATTTATTTCCAGTTAAGGAAGGATACTCTCCAGATCCCGTTATTTTCTTCACCAGATCTCTTGGGCGCAGCACGCGACAGACTAAGGGATAGTGTTAGAAGCGATGAATGTGCACCAAGATCTGAACGCACACGAATGTAAATAACTCCGCAAAAATCTTGGAATTCATTATGAAAAAAACTACTACCATGTGTGCCAGACAAAGCACTAGAGGCTAGTGGTTTTTTTTAAATAGATGAAACCTGGTTTCTGCACTTGATCTAACAATTGGACAGCACTGATTTTGGTGTAAAAGTGTAAGATGTGCAACATGGCAACAGTGAAATATCTGAATGCAATTTCTATGAATGCAAACTTAATAGTGAGTAGAATCAATGTAAATTTAGTCAATAGATTCCACTTACAATCTACTGAATCCATTTCTTTTGCGTATCAACTCCGGAGAGAATATTATGGGACAACCAGGTAACCAGAAACGTAGGCCACGGTGAGCCGAAACGCACGGTGACACGAAACAATTGTCTAGGAGACAGCTTGCTTAGTAAGTCAAAGCCAGTACTCGCAGCGAGATTAAGAACTGGGACAGTCGTAGCAACCAGCCACACCATTACGAAAATTTATCCTTCCACGCAAACTCTCAACTCCACCAATTTTTTTCCCCAAGTGGCAGTCAAAATGAAAGGTCCTATTACGAGATCTCGAGCTCGGAGGGAAAGAGAAGGCCAGTAAGATACGGATCTTTGCAAGCGAAGTGTTATAATGGCACTACATCAACTTCAGACTCGCAAGCCGCTTTCTGTCAGAGAAATTGCAGTAGAGACCGGAGTACCCAAGTCAACGGCTGCGAGAATAACTCGAGATGCTGAGAGCTGCCTTGGAGGATAAGGAAAACTGCAATCCTGATCCCTCATCACTTGCAAATTTAACGGCAAAACCGAAAAGTGGAAGACCCTGCAAGTTCAGTGATGCACAGTGGGCTCGGGAATAGAAAGCTATTCCGATTGAAGTTACAAATTCTTATATTACTGCTTTGCTACAGGGGATGCGTGGGGTTTATAGGCATCATGGAGGAAACTTATTTCATGGATAGCATGTGTTTTCATTATTTTTAATTGCTTTTGCTATTGTAGTTGTGGTTGTGGTTCTCGTTGTGGTCACGGTTAAGATAGTTTGCGAGTAACTTTGGTGAGGAACATGGTTGCTGTGACTGTCCCAGTTCTTAATCTCGCCGCGAGTAGAGTCGCCGTTTGTTTCGTGTCACCGTGCGTTCTTCGGCTCACGGTGGCCTGCGTGAATTATCGAAAAGAAGAGTTGGAAGACTTGGTGGATGGAAGAAACAGTGCTTTTGGCGCTCTTGGATCTGATCAGTTGCACTATTTCAATTAGGACTGGTGTACATTCATCACTTCTGCCACCGTGCAACAAATAACCAAAAAAATTTAAAAAAAACAACTATCATTATCATACTACCAATAAACTTCGGGAGAATAGAAAGCCCAGTACCATAATACTTCCGTACTCGTACAACGAACGTTAAAGTCTGCAAGTGATGTGGGTGGTATGCATGGCCCCACGGCCGAACCAAGCTGCAATGCTGTCGGCCGTGCAGGTTGCTGGTACGAGAGTATGTAGGAATCGGGCGCAGGGATTGGAAGGCAAATTGTCTGTGCATATCTGAGCCCCCATGCTAAATTCGAACTGGTTCTTCATGCCAGTAACCTATAAAAACTTGAGATTCGCTATCTCCCCCAGGCTTCAGATATCAGTATCAGCCCATAATAGGTTTAGTTTCGCAAGTTAACGGATTACGAAAACCAGTTAATGAGATCCAACACGTCCAAATACCGGTAGCCTATGCTATCCCTTACGGTAGTCTGTCGGGTGCTGCGCCCAAGAGATCTGGTTAAGAAAATAACGAGATCTGGGAAGTATCCTTCCTTAACTGGAAATAAATCACTAGAGTCCCAAACCGAGACCTTAATCCACCGATTTCTTGGGCGCTCTGACAGACTAAGGGATATCGTGACAGGAAAGCACATACCGGTAGAGGCCTTCTCGGGAGCTTTGTCTATGACTCCAGAGATCAGAGGCCTTGCGGAGATAGTAGACTAGAAACTTTGTGGTGGACGCATCCAGAGTCTTTTTTGACTATCTGGGCATACGCACGCCAAGCCCCACAACATCCAGACAACGATTTGGCTCCGCAACGGGAGCAATTTCGACAAATTTGACCTCTACAACTTCTATTCGCAATAGAATTTTTAATATCGATTCTTTTTAATCTTTTTTTTCTAGCATCAGAACTAGAGAAGCAGGGGTGTATGATCTATCAAAATCATGGGATTTGAATTCGAGCCTGGGTGAACACAGTGTTGGCAAATCAAGTCAATTATTCGTTTGGGAAACTGTGAAGCTTGACAACGCCGTTTCCCTTGGGCTCAACTACCACAAAGTGAAAATCACCTCTAGCCCCAAATCCCCTGTTTCTTGGCACCTAGAATCGTGTCGGGTGGTATGTCGGACAGTGAGACACTACTAAGATCAGTACAGTTAACTGAGTATTCTGAGGTCTCTTGCGGGTATCTGTGTTCCCAACATACCTGCCGAAGCGACATACGGTACCATCCGACACGATTCTAGGGTGTCGAGATACATCCACCGCAAAGTCTCTAGTGAATCGCAAGAGTTTTTACGGTATGGGATTCAGGCCGTAAGGCGATATCCCATCAACCATCCCACACCAATCGTAGACTATCACATCAATCATCTCGCATCGGTCATATTCGGTCATATTACATCAATCACCTAACATCAACCATCTTACCGTGCTTAGTGGGGCAAGAACAAGTCTAGCGAAGTATTGGCTGTTAAACGCAGAAATTCTGCGAGTATTAGCTGCTTGACTTGCTCATCCCCCCAAGTATATTATGTCGCATTAATCTGTTGGTGCTTCAATTGTAGCCTCACTGCACCAACCAATCAAAATTGACGGGAATAGTCGGCAAATGTACCATTCCATCTCGAGCCTTCAGTGTCCACAACACTGACTGCTTACTATTGTTCTTTTCCGTTGAATGCTCTCTTATTTTCACCCTCTCATCCTCGAGACTTTTGCTATAAAAACCACGAGCCAATTAATATCACATCGTTCAATCTCCTCTTCTTATTTTTCAAGAGCCCAGCCTACCGTTCTCTCATATCACCAACCCTAGTCATCAAAAAACATCACACTCTTATCCCTGTCGTCTATAGCAGGATACCTCCTCTCTCGATCTTTAGTAACCCACCAGTCTTGAAGAATGGGGAACACCTGTACTTCCCTCAATACGCATGACCAAGCCGTCGAGCAATTGCAGCAAGATTTGGACGAAGTCAAAGTAGCACTTAGGAGGCTAGAACGTTATTTCGTGGAAAATGGCGGAGCTGCTGTAGGATCAGAAAACAATATGACAGTGGATTCCTCCAGCGCCCGGCATGAGAGGGAAGAGGAGGATGCAATCAGGCCCGTACCAGTCACTGTACCATTGACAAACTTTAATAACACTCCTACTGTATCTTCTCGAGGTTCCTACCAGAGAGGTAGTCGCCAAAGACCTGTTAGACAGCGTGGTCGAAACGGCCGTCACCGCACTTTGCGGCCGGGCGAGTTTGAAACGATCGAGTTATCGCGACGGTCCTTAGAGAGGCAAGCTGGAAGGCGGGGTTGATGGCAAAGGAAGAGAGTTAGGAAGTAATATCTATCATTTGGCGGGCAATTTTTTTGGGGGGAGTGTTTTCTTTCATAGCTAGGATCTCCAATACAATGAACTTTTCTTCTAAATTCTTCCAGTGTCATAGTGGATCAGATCAAGCCAGATTAGGGGTTTTTCTTCTTTCTTTTTGCTTCTCGAGCGGGTAGAATTAAAACTCGATTTTGGTGCACTAGCTTTGACTAAGACTCTTTGAAATACCTGGTATCATGGAAAGTTTCTCGAGGCTGTAATGCTTGCCTTGTCCTTTTGACAGTCGCGAGAAAAATACATTCTGGGCTCAGAACGCATTTTTAACTGATGGTAGTGTCTGGCTTACTATTATTTCAAGAGCACAATCGAAAAAGAAAAAAAAAATTAAAGCCGCATTCTGTGAACCATTTGTGTTGGGGGTATGGTAAATTTACATACGGTTATTTAACAGAATGCCCCTGTGTGGCACCAAATTTAACAGGATGCCCTTACAAAAAGAAAAGTTTGATAGAATACCCTTTGGTACCAAGACTTGACATGTAGAGAGGGGTGGCAGACCCCGGTAGCTAGCTACCCCCATATCTTGTATGATATGATATGTAGAAATTGACCTCCAAAATACTTATACCCTATGTGTAAGATTATACCAGTTAGTTGGAGAATCCAATGTACCAAGTTCTGAGACTGCTACTTGTGCTCCTCCAAGATGCTCTACCTGTCATAAAGTTGGCCATTATGCTCGAACATGCTAACATTCACATACATAGTACTAGTAGCTAATATTTATACTGTGTATTAATAACAGAATATATTTACATTCTCCACTCAAATGATTCTGCTATCCGGCACACCTACATGATATGGTGCAAAATAAACTCAAAAGAGAATATTTGCCAAAAAAAAAATACATACCAGATGGCATTCTATCAAACTCTTTTTTGTAAGGGTATCCTGTTAAATTTGGTGCCCCACAGGGGCATTCTGTTAAATAACCGATTTACATATCGTACGTAGCTTACCACACTATTGGGAAACTGAGCGAACGCCGGGTGATGAACTCGACAACTTTACCTTATTCAAAGGGCGGAATCCGCCAAGGCAGGACAAGAAAAAAAAAACTACCTGCTATCTAATTTAACCCCGCTCTGGGAACAGACGGCTCGGAAAAAGAAAAGAAGACGGGCTACATATACCGGTAGTTCACTTTTGCTTAACTCACTTCCTCATCACCAATGATTAGGTAAGCTAGCAGTTATAAAAAGTCTCAGCGCTGGCGACGTAACTCGTACCGTATTTTATAATAAAACCAGTAATGACCCCGTGTGCGAACCACACGGGGAGCCTCCAAAATATCTTTTTCTTGTAGTATAGTATCTGTGTTTCTCATGTTTTTGGTTGGGGGACCTTAACCCTCTCTTGGTTTTTTACTTTGTTATTTTTCCTCCCGTCGTTTTTTTCCATATTAGATATTATCGAGTTGAGTTCCTAAACCCTAATGCAGTTTTCTGCTTTTTTTTCCGGTCATTGTTCCCACATCAATTGTTATAGTATTGTATATACACGCCTCACTCCACCAAGCTACGTAACAGTTTGGTATCCAGATACGTACCCTTTTTAATTCCAAAGTAGTTGGTATGTATCACTACTGCTACCGCAGCTCATGCTGGGCCTATGATAGACTGCTTGTAATAATAATAATAAAAACAGCTGTTCGCGCCATGCACTTGACTTGAATACTACCGTTTTCCTGAGCTAGTCTGGGACTACTTCATCAGTAGCACTAGTTCATTCAATGTGATACCAATACAACAAACTGCTCTCTCCTCTTGCCAATGTAATCATTGAGTATCACTCGTGCTGAAGAGTCTAGTATTATCCCCTGCAGTGTTGACTGTGCCGAATTCCCCTGCATCTCGCTAATTTTTGGCGACTAGTGTTAGTGTTGATCCGATACTAGAAAGGGGAATATGATATTGTCAGATTTGGAAGTTTACCTGATAGCGGGACTTCAAATATGCTGGTACACTCAGAAGTACGCAGGATATCAAAGTGGTTATCAACTGAAAGGGGCCAAATGAGCTGACAAAAGCGGCGGAATTTTCTCTGGTGTAATTTTCTGTCCCCTGAACGTAACTACGGTTCCGCCATACCGGATATGATGATGCGTTACTGCCACTTCTGGTTTCTGGCTCAGAAAGATACTGCTAGGAGAATCGTAGCGTGATGTAGGGAAATCCGGTACTATAAACACTGCAGGGGATAGTACGGTATTTATTCGACGGGGGATGCACTAAAAATCCCGCTTCTCGGCTAGGCTATATCGAAGACCCAAAATTCTGTGCCTAAAACCAATGGATATCTACAACGCTTTACCACTCGAGTAGAGAATGAACTACCGCATTATATGGTGAAAGTCGTTTTCATGCTGAGATGTCAGAATAAAGTGATACTCAGGATTTTCCACAGAATAGCCTTTCTGGGTGGGTTTTTTCCTTCAAACGAATGGCAAAGGTCTCGAAAACTTCACGTGGCAAAAGTTTGTGAAAATCCTACCTCTAAAGGCTACTCTCTCTCCAAACGAGCTTGGATGTTGAGCCACATTTTCTTTCGACCTCCTAGTTTGAAAACAACTTTCACCAGATGATGCGATATACAAAGCTCTAGCTCATTTCTCTTATATTCAAGTATATACAGTACTAATCTGTTATACATTGGTTGATATACCATTATCCAAGACCCTTCAGCAGTAGACCTGTAATCCGTGACCCCTCCAAATCCTAGGATCCTGTTTTTCCTAGAAACCAAACTATATTTTCTGGTCCTTGATATTTCGGCTGCGATTATCCCTCGGCAAACAAAGGGATCCTGTGGTTAGCTGTCAGCAATTGATATTTACGATCTCCCCCCCTTCATGATATATCCGCTTCTATGCAAGTAATGCATTCAGTGCTTAATAACACAATATCCTTAACCTATACTTAACCCCACACAAAATTTTTAACTCCCTTCCCTTACCTCTGAGCAAGATAAGTAATCGTTCCCAGGGGAATTTTGTGTGACACAGCTAGCGCAGTGGCTAGAGTGTCCATGAATGGGTTATCACTCGGATAATTAGCAGGAGACGAGCTCTCTAATTTCCACCTCATAATGTGTTATTATCGAACCATCTAACCCATGGGCTATGACAAAAACAACATATTCCGACTGCCCCCGGAGGCTGGGAGATTAATTATTGTACCTTTGTTTTTCTCTGTATTGTTCGTTGACAAAATTAAATGAGTAACAATGAACACTAATAATCTTTGCTGTAATGACAACTTCTTTGATAAATCCAACCACCCCAACATCAACAAAAAAAATTATTTCAAATCCATAGCAGTAATCAGTACTTAGTATACCATGCATCAGCCTTAATAACTGCCTCTATCCTATCTACTACAGATCCTGCTACAGTATCAAAGACTTTTGAGTCAAGAAGCTCCCAATAATAAGTAATGGCCTCCTCTGAGTCAATTGCTTTTTTGACCCCACCCTCAGGACCCCTCATGAGATGGAGGTCAGGATAATGTTTAGAAAGCTTATCCTTAATCAGAGACCAGATATACTTAATTGAATTGAGATCTTGTGAATAGGAAAGAATTTCCAATAGTATAATTCTATGCTCTTCAAGCTATCTCCTAAGAGGTAGGTGAGTCTTAGAATTGTCAATGATTAAGAAAACCTCTTCTTCTCCCAACTCTTCCTTAATCTCCTCCCATATGCTGACAAAGTTATATTAATTATAAATATCAATAATTGACTTTCCAGTAACCCAACAAACAATAGAAGAAGGGTTTGGAAAAATGGGAAGAAATATACTATATTTTTGGCCATAAAAAAGCTAGTCATCATCTGGCTAACCTTTCTCTCTCATACCCTGGCAGTAGGCTCAGTACAGTTCTTATTCTACTTCTCCTTTGGATATCCAAATATCTACTTTTCTCCTCCTCACCTATCTTCTCAATAGTAACTTCATCTTCCACTATTGCCTTCCTCCTCCACATCTCCTTAGTCCAGTGCCTGTGAGTCAATACTTATTCTAATATCTTCTAAGTAAGAGCCTCATCAAGATGTACCCTCTCTTGAGTCAACTACTTTTTAAGTTTTTTTTTTCTGCCCATCTGCACCTTATAGTTCTCTTAGAGGCTTCTGGTGCAATTTTCTTGACAATGTTTTTATAGGTTGTAATGTGATTTTTAAGGGCTTCCTCAACCATAGCATCATCCTAAGCCTTGGAAGTCTTAGAATATCTTCCTCTACCCTCTCTCTTCTTCCCCTCTTGGTCTCCTCTTGCCACTGTCTTGTAAACAGTGGTAAGGAGGATGTTAAGATAGTTGGAAATTTCTCTCAAAGACATGGCTCTCTCATGCAACCCAGATACCCTCCCTCTTCTCCATTCACTGGGATGTTTAGAAGAAATAGGTCTATGAGCATGGCTGAGAAGAAGAGGTGCCATTATTTCTTAGAATAAAAATAGAGAAGAAATTATGAGGCACAGGTTGAGTGGTAATGATTTTTCTGAAAGGGTTTGTTGTGCTGGGTTGCCTGGAAGCGATGCGCTGCCGCCCTCACCTGGTATTCGGTTAATTTTGTCAACCAACAATATTCTAGCAGTCCGGATACAAGATATAATATAACTGTACAGAGCAGGTAGTATTACATCACCCAATCTGGTAGTTTACTTAATAGCGGGACTCCAAGTATTCTGGGGAAATTCCGCGCTCCCACCCCGTCATGCACTACCAAGTTCTTCCATAGTCAGTGCTGAGCGTGGCGCTCTCATAGCTGCCCTTATATCTATCACGGCCCTCATAGTACTAGCATATCCAGTATGAAGCAGCTCAGCAAAAGTTCTGGATGGTATCTTAATAGTATCTGGGTAATGATTTTGTTAGAACTTTGGTTATCGCGACAACACTTCTGCCTTGAGCGACACCACCATCGAAGATATCCTCTTTCACTCACCCAACGCCACCCATGCGGTACAGTTTCCATAGCTCTTGAGAGGTTTCGACATGGAGGAATTATATATTAGGAGATTTTCCAAGCACAATTTTACTAGCACTTGTACGTCTGGTTGGGCTCCAGGAAATCATTCTTGTATCGTTGGGCAGTTACCAGTATAATAGCATGATTCCCGAGACCTTGAGTGCAGTCGCTTGCACATTGAGTCTTTCTGCTAACTTTTTCCCTCCTTTCTTCTTTTCTCTTCAGCCCGGCGTGCCTAGGATGTTTCAGGGTTGCCGGGCGTGGGGGATCGGCAGGAAGAAGGAAGGAAGAGCTAGGTGGTGATAGGGTTACGTCTCGCAGTGTTAACTGATGGTCTAGACATACTTATGGCTTCTTCTCCTACAGTACAATATAAGACTGTCATATCGACCACCCTAAGCCCACCCAAACGACCCCTCCAAGGGTTGAGAATTCTTAATTCTTTGCCTAGCGAAAATTTCTCGCCGGTTGACGCCCGGTATTCGGACACCTTCGCTCCATATATCAATATTGAGTGGCCTTTGACGACAAGATAATCGTATTAGAGGTAACGTTACTTGGACAGAGATAGTTATGGAATTCTCCGCATGAACCGACATCCTAAGAGCTGAAACAGAGATGAGCAGGACTTTTAGAGGAAAAAGAGGGGGCGTACAATAAATGACCAAAACAAATACTAGTAAAAGACTCGGGAGAATAGAAAGCCCAGTACTTCAGTAGAACTATTAGAAAAGGCACAGAGATAGTGAGGAGACAAGTTTAAGAAGTAGCCTCAGCAGAGACGAGAACACGAGGAAGGAGAAGAAAAATGAGCGTTGATTGATTGTTGTAGTTAAAGGTAAAGACACAAGTGATGTTAGTTTGTACAAGTGGGGTGAAAAAAGTGAGTGGGCACAAGCGATTTTACACCAAAAATGGCCAATTTCGCACTTATTCCGGCACCAATACTTGAATTAAAAATAGGATAACCTCATAGAGCGTCGAGAAAAGATGTAGACTACTTGACTTCTATTGTAACCTCAAATGAATTTAAATTCTCTGAAGAGTAGTAGC
This sequence comes from Choiromyces venosus 120613-1, assembly GCA_003788595.2. Lineage (NCBI taxonomy): Eukaryota > Fungi > Ascomycota > Pezizomycetes > Pezizales > Tuberaceae > Choiromyces > Choiromyces venosus. Next base: position 1,135,410 of record ML120356.1, read on the forward strand.
AAGAGGGAGCAAAACTTTCCCCAAAATTGCGCCAAGACCGTTGTTTTTAGTGGGAAAACTGTGTCGTTGCGGAATTTGAAAGTTCAACTGTATACCACTCTTGAGGAGTTGGGAATTGAGTGGACATTTGTATATAGAAAATGATGTCCTTACTGTTTTCAGTGGTTCTATGGATAGCTTGTATTTTTATGAACTTTCTCCAGCGTAATATCTTGGTGTGAAATCTGCTATTTTTGCGGTAAAATCGCTTGTGCCCACTCACTTTTTTCACCCCACTTGTATGGTTGAGAAGAGAAGGTTAAGGAGGAACACAAAAGAGCCCCACTAACCGTGCCAAGGTTGTGGCGGAGCCACAACCCAAGATTGCTAGCTCGCAACCTTGGGCACTCTCTTCCAGAGAGTGCCCCACAGCTCAACGTCAGATTCGGCTCAACGTCACTTTCAGGCTTAACCGAAACCAAAGTCCCACCACAAGAAAATAAAAGTTGTAAAAGAGCGGAAAAAAAATGGAAGACTTATTTTCAAAGATTTAAAACAATGTGTGAGAAAGCCAGAAGGACGTTTAAAGCATCAGAAAATGTTTGGTAGTGGTTCGTAATTCTTAAATTCACATACAAATTGAAAGTGACGGTGAGCCGAATCTGACGTTGAGCTGTGGGGCACTCTCTGGAAGAGAGTGCCCAAGGTTGCGAGCTAGCAATCTTGGCACGGTTACCAATGACAGTGAAAAAACCCCAGTGAGCAACCACCCTCCTTCCATTGTTAAAATCTACGTGATTACGAGTGATTATTCATGACCTGCATCGAGCTAGCCGCAATGATAGGGATTTGGGCCAAATTGAGCGGTTTGCTGGCCCTTACATAACTGTCACTGATCACCCCTAGCCAATCCGATCATGACCTCACTGCGCCAGCCAACCAAACCAGCCGGTCAATATTGACGGAGCTAGTTCCCATACGTCTGCCGTTGAACTCGAGAGCCTTCTTGGTCCACACTGGGAGTAATTTTGTCTGTCAGGAAATTGAACTATAGTTGAGCACTCTCCCATTTTCGCCCCCCCATCCTCGCCGCTATTCTCGCCGCTATTTGTTTCAAAAACCACGAGCTAATTGTTATCACACCTTTCAATATCCTCCTTCTATTTTCAAGGGCCCAAACTACCGCTCTCACATCACCAACCCTAATCATCAAAAAAATCACTCTTATCCCTATCGTCTATATCACCGTGCCTCCTTCGGCGCTCCCGACGTTTTATAACCTCCCAACCCTCAAAAATGGGCAACACCTGTACTTCCCTCAATACCCACGACCAGGCCCTCGAGCAAATGCAACAAGAGTTGGATGAAGTCAAAGTAATCCTTAGGAGGCTAGAACGTTATTTCGTGGAAACCGGCGGAGCTGCTGTGGGACCAGAAAACAATGAGACAGTCGATTCTTCCAGCGGTAGGCAAGGGGAGAGGGAAGAAGAGGATGCAATCAGGCCCGTACCAGTCCCTGTACCACCGACAAGCTTTAATAACACTCCTACTGTATCTTCTCGAGGTTCCTACCAGAGAGGTAGTCGCCAAAGACCTGTTAGACAGCGTGGTCGAAACGGCCGTCACCGCACTTTGCGGCCGGGCGAGTTTGAAACGATCGAGTTATCGCGACGGTCCTTAGAGAGGCAAGCTGGAAGGCGGGGTTGATGGCAAAGGAAGAGAGTTAGGAAGTAATATCTATCATTTGGCGAGCAATTTTTGGGGGGGAATGTTTTCTTTCATAGCTAGGATCTCCAATACAATGAACTTTTCTTCTAAATTCTTCCAGTGTCATAGTGGATCAGATCAAGCCAGATTAGGGGTTTTTCTTCTTTCTTTTTGCTTCTCGAGCGGGTAGAATTAAAACTCGATTTTGGTACACTAGCTTTGACTAAGACTCTTTGAAATACCTGGTATCATGGAAAGTTTCTCGAGGCTGTAATGCTTGCCTTGTCCTTTTGACAGTCGCGAGAAAAATACATTCTAGGCTCAGAACGCATTTTTCCCTGCTGGTAGTGTCTGGCTTACTATTATTTTATTATTTCAAGACCCCAATCGAAAAGAAAAAAAAAAAAATTAAAGCCGCCTTTTGTGAACCATTTGTGTTGGGGGTATGGTAAATTTACATATCGTACGTAGCTTACCACACCATTGGGAAACTGAGCGAACGCCGGGTGATGAACTCGACAACTTTACCTTATTCAAAGGGCGGTAAAACCGCCAAAGCAGGACAAGAAAACAAAACTACCTGCTATCTACCCCGCTCTGGGAACAGACGGCTCGGAAAAAGAAAAGATGGGCTACATATACCGGCAGTTCACTTTTGCTTAACTCACTTCCTCATCACCAATGATTAGGTAAGCTAGCAGTTATAAAAAGTCTCAGCGCTGGCGACGTAACTCGTACCGTATTTTATAATAAAACCAGTAATGACCCCGTGTGCGAACCACACGGGGAGCCTCCAAAATATCTTTTTCTTGTAGTATAGTATCTGTGTTTCTCATGTTTTTAGTTGGGGGACCTTAACCCTCTCTTAGTTTTTTACTCTGTTATTTTTCCTCCCGTCGTTTTTTCCCATATTAGATATTATCGAGTTGAGTTCCTAAACCCTAATGCAGTTTTCTGCTTTTTTTCCCGGCCATTGTTCCCACACCAATTGTTATAGTATTGTATATACACGCCTCACTGCACCAAGCTACGTAACAGTTTGGTATCCAGATACGTACCCTTTTTAATTCCAAAGTAGTTGGTATGTATCACTACTGCTACCGCAGCTCATGCTGGGCCTATGATAGACTGCTTGTAATAATAATAATAAAAACAGCTGTTCGGGCCATGCACTTGACTTGAATACTACCGTTTTCCTGAGCTAGTCTGGGACTACTTCATCAGTAGCACTAGTTCATTCAATGTGATACCAATACAACAAACTGCTCTCTCCTCTTGCCAATGTAATCATTGAGTATCACTCGTGCTGAAGAGTCTAGTATTATCCCCTGCAGTGTTGACTGTGCCGAATTCCCCTGCATCTCGCTAATTTTTGGCGACTGGTGTTAGTGTTGACCCGATACTAGAAAGGGGAATATGGCATTGTCAGCTTTGGAAGTTTACCTGATGACGGGACTTCAAATATGCTGGTACACTCAGAAGTACGCAGGATATCAAAGTGGTTATCAACTGAAAGGGGCCAAATAAGCTGACAAAAGCGGCGCAATTTTCTCTGGTGTACTTTTCTGTCCCCTGGACGTAACTGCTGTTCCACCATACCGGATACAATGATGCGTTACTGCCACTTCTGGTTTCTGGTTCAGAAAGATACTGCTAGGAGAATCGTAGTGTGATGTTGGGAAATTCGGTACTGTAGACCTCTCCCTCCTCGGAAGGTATTTCGGTTCGTTTATGTCTGAGGGTTGGCTCTAAGCTCGGTCACCGTCTCAAATCACAAAATTCTAAACCAGACTGCAAGTGGACACAGAAAACTTAAATTTCCTCTCAGGGGATACTTCTCTGTCTCCTCGACTAGTTCCGTAATACAAAAAAAGAAAGGAGGAAGAGGAAGAAAAAAAAAAAAAATTATTAATAAAAGGAGTAACCAAAATCTCGAATCCTCTGTGGTGGCAATCCCGTTGCAATTTTCGATGCGACTTCGTCTTAGGTTGGAACTCTTTCGATACTTTTTCAGTGGTCGGCTGGCTTCGTC
>ML120356.1:1139152-1157193 GCA_003788595.2 Choiromyces venosus 120613-1
TACTATTATTTTATTATTTCAAGACCCCAATCGAAAAGAAAAAAAAAAAAATTAAAGCCGCCTTTTGTGAACCATTTGTGTTGGGGGTATGGTAAATTTACATATCGTACGTAGCTTACCACACCATTGGGAAACTGAGCGAACGCCGGGTGATGAACTCGACAACTTTACCTTATTCAAAGGGCGGTAAAACCGCCAAAGCAGGACAAGAAAAAAAAACTACCTGCTATCTAATTTAACCCCGCTCTGGGAACAGACGGCTCGGAAAAAGAAAAGAAGAGGGCTACATATACCGGCAGTTCACTTTTGCTTAACTCACTTCCTCATCACCAATGATTAGGTAAGCTAGCAGTTATAAAAAGTCTCAGCGCTGGCGACGTAACTCGTACCGTATTTTATAATAAAACCAGTAATGACCCCGTGTGCGAACCACACGGGGAGCCTCCAAAATATCTTTTTCTTGTAGTATAGTATCTGTGTTTCTCATGTTTTTAGTTGGGGGACCTTAACCCTCTCTTGGTTTTTTACTTTGTTTATTTTTCCTCCCGTCGTTTTTTCCCATATTAGATATTATCGAGTTGAGTTCCTAAACCCTAATGCAGTTTTCTGCTTTTTTTTCCGGCCATTGTTCCCACACCAATTGTTATAGTATTGTATATACACGCCTCACTGCACCAAGCTACGTAACAGTTTGGTATCCAGATACGTACCCTTTTTAATTCCAAAGTAGTTGGTATGTATCACTACTGCTACCGCAGCTCATGCTGGGCCTATGATAGACTGCTTGTAATAATAATAATAAAAACAGCTGTTCGGGCCATGCACTTGACTTGAATACTACCGTTTTCCTGAGCTAGTCTGGGACTACTTCATCAGTAGCACTAGTTCATTCAATGTGATACCAATACAACAAACTGCTCTCTCCTCTTGCCAATGTAATCATTGAGTATCACTCGTGCTGAAGAGTCTAGTATTATCCCCTGCAGTGTTGACTGTGCCGAATTCCCCTGCATCTCGCTAATTTTTGGCGACTGGTGTTAGTGTTGACCCGATACTAGAAAGGGGAATATGGTATTGTCAGATTTGGAAGTTTACCTGATGACGGGACTTCAAATATGCTGGTACACTCAGAAGTACGCAGGATATCAAAGTGGTTATCAACTGAAAGGGGCCAAATGAGCTGACAAAAGCGGCGGAATTTTCTCTGGTGTAATTTTCTGTCCCCTGGACGTAACTGCTGTTCCGCCATACCGGATACGATGATGCGTTACTGCCACTTCTGGTTTCTGGTTCAGAAAGATACTGCTAGGAGAATCGTAGTGTGATGTTGGGAAATTCGGTACTGTAGACCTCTCCCTCCTCGGAAGGTATTTCGGTTCGTTTATGTCTGAGGGTTGGCTCTAAGCTCGGTCACCGTCTCAAATCACAAAATTCTAAACCAGACTGCAAGTGGACACAGAAAACTTAAATTTCCTCTCAGGGGATACTTCTCTGTCTCCTCGACTAGTTCCGTAATACAAAAAAAGAAAGGAGGAAGAGGAAGAAAAAAAAAAAAAATTATTAATAAAAGGAGTAACCAAAATCTCGAATCCTCTGTGGTGGCAATCCCGTTGCAGTTTTCGATGCGACTTCGTCTTCGGTTGGAACTCTTTCGATACTTTTTCAGTGGTCGGCTGGCTTCGTCTGGCCGTCTCTTTGCGACCGTCGGCGATGCTCTGCGACTCTCTCGTCTTGAATCTCTCTCCTCCCTGGTAGCTCTCAAGTGCTCTTTTATAGATAGTTGCAAGAGCGGGAGTTATAATCATGCCCGCAAGAGAAACATAATACTGGTCGCAAAAGGGACGTAACTATGGTGCAACGAAGATGTAATTGCGTCCATAAGAGAAAGTCATAATCGTGATCGAATGTAGCTGTCATGGAGACACCAGAGCTGTTGCAATAGGCATGTAGTCGTGACGTCCATCGACTACCACGGAAAACTCCCAAGGGACCCATGTACTAACCAGCAAAAAACTCCAAACTATGTAAGAAACAACAAAAACCCCACAAACATTAAAACCCAACCAAAACACTAAATAACAGCTAAACTATAGCGTGACACAATTTATCCTCCACAGTACTATAAACATTGTAGGGGATAGCACGGTATTCACTCGACGAGAAATGCACTAAAAATCCCGCTTCTCGGCTAGGCTATATCAAAGACCTAAAATTCTGTGCCTAAAACCAATCGATATCCGCAACGCTTTACCACTCGAGTAGAGAATAAACTACCGCATTATCTGGCGAAAGTCGTTTTCATGCTAAGATGTCAGAATAAAGTGATACTCAGGATTTTCCACAGAATAGCCTTTCTGGCTGGTTTTTTTTCTTTAAACGAATGGCAAAGGTCTTGAAAATTGCACGTGGCAAAAGCTTGTGAAAATCCTACCTCCAAAGGCTACTCTCTTCAAACGAGCTTGGATGTTGAGCCACACTTTCTTTTGACCTCCTAGCTTGAAAACGACTTTCACCAGACAATGCGATATACAAAGCCCTAGCTCATTTCTCTTATATTCAAGTATATACAGTACTAATCTGTTATACATTGATTAATATACCGTTGTCTAGGATCCTTCAGCAGTAGACCTGTAATCCGTGACCCCTCCAAATCCTAGGATCCTCTCCTTCCCAGAAGCCAAACTACATCTTCTGGTCCTTGATATTTCGTCTGCGATTATCCCTTGGCAAACAAAGGGATCTTGTGGTTAGCTGTCAGCAATTGATATTTACGATCTCCCCCCCTTCAGGATATATCCGCTTCTATGCAAGTAATGCATTCAGTGTTCAATAACACAATATCCTTAACTTATACTTAACCCCACACAAAATTTCAACTCCCTTCTCCTACCTCTGAGCAAGATAGGTAATCGTTCCCAGGATAATTTTGCGTGAAACACACAGCTAGCGCAGTGGCTGGGGTGTCATGAATGGGTTATCACCCGTATAATTAGCAGGAGACGAGTTTTCTAATTCCCACCTCACAATGTGTTATTGCAGAATCATTGGTCCCATGGGCTATGACAAACAACAAATTCTGACTGCTCCCGGAGGCTGCGAGATTAATCATTGTACCTTTGTTTTTCTTGGCAAGGCCGTAGGAGAAAAAATCAACTTCAAAATCCAAAGAATAGATGGGATTATTGACCAGTTCCTATGGTCTAGCAGCTAAAGAACTGGTCACACTAATGTGGACAGGGAAGGCTTGGAGTTCGACTCCTGGCCTTAGTGGAGTAGTTGGACTTTTAAGAAAATGCCCAGCGAACCTCTTTTTTGTTGGATCCGGGGTGAAGGGGGTTGGAGTCCTAGTATTAGAGCAATTTTTTTTGTTTGGAGAGGATGGAGAATTTTTGAAAGGGCGCCTGCTATCTGGTTGGGTGGATATTAAGTTTTATTCAGTGCAAGCTCACTGATAGAGAGAGGGAGAGCTCTTGGAGAAAAACTCGTTGATTTAGTCCTGAGGAAACACTCGTTACCTATTCTGTTTTTACTATTGAAGTTTGGTTATAGCACTGCTAGAGCATAATGAGACAAAAAGTGAAGGAAAAATTAGCAGTTAATGACAGCATTCAGACTGCGGGCTAGTCTAGGGATTGTGGCACGAGAGGTACGGCACACGTGACCGAACCACATCTCATGACGAACTCCTTCAGCTCATAAGGTACAGTACAGAGAAGAAAAAAGACTTTGGGGTTCATGGATGATTGGGCAGATTCCTTTACGGTATTCTAATGGTAGTCTTGCCAGTAGCGTACTTAGTATAGAGAACTATCATCGTTCACTCAAATGTTATTTATTTTTCACTTTCTTATGATCGAGGGTAAATTGTATCCTCCAGTGCATGGGAACATTTAAATCTGGAAGGGATTGATCCGGTAAACTAAATTCTATGGAGAAGCACAAGTAAAAGCTAAGAATCCGTATGTACTCAGAAATTATTTCTCCAGTAAATTTCTCAACTATGATATGTTACAAGCTCCGGAAATGATTTTTCCAAGACTCGAAACATCCCATCCAATCAAAAAAAAAAGAGGCCTCCCATATATATCAAACTAACTCCCATATCGAAGGCTATTTATCATGAAATAAATAAGTGATGGAAAACTAGACGATGAGAGGAAATTTTCAATTAAGCCCAATGGTGCCTGTAATCCCCTATAACTCCGGAAGCAAAAAAATCGAAAAAGTTGAAAAAAATAAAGAAAGAATCTGGGGCTTACATCCCTCGGAATACCTAGCCGGGCTCAAAAGCATCAAGAAGGGTTATGCCCCCGAGGCCCCGCCCCGCATGAGAGGAAGTACTGCTTGGGCCCGTATCAACTCCACCACTCCTTCCTGCCCGCTCTCAACAGCCTACGTGAATGGTGTTCGATCAGCTCCGTCCGGTCTGTAGGGGTCGACATCTTCGCGCTTCAATAATAGCTTAATCATTCTCTCATACCCAAGTTCAGCAGCATATGAAAGGGGTGTTCGACCCCAATCATCTGGCGTGTCAGCGCTGACATGTTCCTGTAGCTTCACCGCACCCTCCCGCCCATACTTAGCGGCCCATAATAGTGGCGTTCTTCCCCATAAAATGACCGGCATGTCTGGAGTCACTCCCCCGCATCCCAGTAAGAGCTCTACTACTCCCTCACAGCCTTTCTCAGCAGCATGCGAGCGGTATCCGCCCCTCGTTGTCCGGCTCGTTAGGGTTGACTTCTTGTCGTCCTAATAGGAGCTTCATTACCACCTCAAGCCCGCTCCTAGAGGCCCACGAGAGCGGTGTTCCGCCACCATCGTCGGTTCTGTCGGGGGTGATATCTTTCCAGGTCAATAGCACCTTTACTAATCCCTTGTACCCTTTCTCGGCGGATAACGAGAGTGGGGTTCGGCCGTTCTTGTCTGTTCGTTCGGGGTCAACACCTTCTCGTCCCAAAGTAGCTTCACGACTGCTGGATGCCCATTCCTAGTGGCTACCGAAGATGGTGTTCGGCCACCATAGCCTGGGATGTCGGTGTTGATATCATTGCGCTCCAATAGTAGTCTCACTACTCCCTCATGCGCCATACTAGCCGCCCATGATAGTGGGGTTTGGCTCTCGAAGTCTAGCGAGTCGGGCTTGGCGTCTTCCCGCCCCAATAGGAGTTTCAATACCCCTTCATGCCCAGAGACGGCGGCCTACGAGATCGGCGTCCGGACGCCATTCTCTGAACTGTCCGGATTGATATGCCCCCATCCGAGTGGACCCCTTAATCGTGCTATTTTACCCACAAATATTCAGCCCAGAAATATATTAACTACTCTCTCGTGCCCATCCCCGGCCGCCCAGGAGAGTGCAGTTCGACCAAATATCGCGTCTGCCTTGTCGGGATCGATGCGATTCTGCCCAACAGTACTTTTATTACTCCTTCATGGCCATTTCTCGCCGCCCATATAAGTGGTGTCATACCCGAGCTATCACTCTGGTTTATATCCCATCTTTTGATCTTCGCAGGCCTCGCTAAGAGGATCGCAATCTCAACGACTCCGAAGAACGATGTGCAGTGAAGCGCGGTAAATTTGCCGTCGGCGCACCGAGGGGGAGGAGTATAACCGATATTAACCGGCGTACTGATTGTCGCAGGAAGTAATTTAGTTGATATATGGTAATCGAACTGATCAAGAAGCTCGAACGCCAAGGATTTGGCCCGATTTGAGAGCTCCATTTTCGCGTGGACTCCCCAATATCGAGAAGAATATTTAACAAACGGTGCAACTTTGAGATCAGGCGAGGGACTAGTAGAAAGGTCCTTGCCGTATTGGGAGTTGAGATATGTCAAGCAAGTTTCCGCGATCGCCCGTGGATTATACCGAAAACTTCGGAATGAGTAGAAAGGTATTCTTGGAGGGTTAAGTGGATCAACCGAACCGTTGAGGCCTCCTTATCCACAGCAACAAGACCTTGACAAAAGTTCGCAATGTCAATATCGAAGGCACATTTTCAGTAATAAGATTCTTCGATCCGATTTCGACCGACAGGGCATGACACAGCTCATCCATCTGTAAAGGCCATTCCGAATGGGAGACCCACATCAAAGCAGCCATCCCGAGTCTTGATCTCTCCCCACCCTGGGCCTTGATCTGTCCCAGTGTTGTGCTGTATGCATCGCCTAAACCCAACCCGTTTCTCATCGCGCGAAGCTTTTCGCGCCTCCGATAGATTGTCCCTTCTTGCAAGACCGCCTCGATATTCAGGGATACTAACAGAAATCTAGATATATGTCAGCGGAGAAATTCAATTGGGATTCCTAACGGTGTCTTTTCTATCATACTTATATTTCCGAAGCAGTTTCGGGAATAATTCTTAAAATCTCCGCCTTCAGACTACTGTCCATTTCTTCCGGGGTTGAGTCTTCATTCAGTCTCGCCTAAACATATACATGAAATCATCTTTGCCAGGCGTAATGGATACACCCGTGGACCTTCCAGGAAGGCTCTTCTCAACCACACTTCGGATTTGTAGTCTTCCAGTCAAGAATATTCGAGTGCTGGGAGCCTTCCGGTGAACGCGAGTTAGTGATTCAACACATAACTTATGAGAGTGCGTTGCAACGACAAGACGACCTCCAGCATCTCTAGAATCCGGGGCTGTCGTGGCTCCCGGTCGCCAATGACCTTTTTCTGGGTTCGGAAGGCCTGGGCTATCTTTTCCGGAATCTCTTACAGCCCGCCAACAATTTGTTTTAGAAGGGCACCAAGCAGTTTCATTAGGTTCTGGTCTTTTTGTGTGGTTAAGTCGAAGTAAAAGCACGCTACGGCAATGTTGTGTTCCTCGGCCTGGTCGCATAAGTTATCTATCACTAGGGAGCTATAACAAGGGCTTGTTAGCAACGACTTTGTTTCCTCGTCGATCCCCTGTCTTACTAATGTGGGTTTTGCCAACTCCCGGATCTCCGTAACAAAATAAGACTGGTTTATCAGACTTGCCCTAGCGACTACCATCAAACCAATTTTGATATTCCTCGATTTTTAAAAGCCATTCCACATTATCGACCCTCCGGGGTCGCACGTCCTGGTGCCGTTTCTGGAGTTCGAGTGGAGATAACCAGGCCAGGATCTCAGATTTCTCATCGGCAACAGTACAGTTGTTCCACACCCTGTTGAAAGAATTGGTGTTATTAGAACAATTGGTATTGTTGTCAAAGTTTTGTTGCGACATTTCCGGTGTTTCGCGGCTTGGGATTTTGTCGAGAGATGGACTGTTGAGCTTGTTCGGCTGTTGGAATACTTTGCTCTGAGCTCAAGAAGAGCGGGGTCATGATACTTGTAGTACGGCTTGGTTGATGAACACTTGGTCCAATCAACTCGAATCCTATGAAACCGATAGGGTAGCATGTATGGTACCATATTGCTACCCCCCATATCCGTTCCGGACAACGCAAGCTCTGACAGAGGGAGAGTATCCAGACCCCAAAAAAATTTTAAGTCGAAAGGACATGCGAATGCTGTTACTATGCTGGGCACTGGAAGCGCTGCTTCACTGCTCAAGCACCACATACTCACATCAGGCCAATTGCTCTCGAACACTGTCTATGATCAAACAGAAAGTACTGTCGACAGACAGCTCCCGCTGTACGTGAAGCATCGAAAGTCAGGGGTACAAGTAGCTCTAGGGTTTCAACTTTTGCCAACCACAGACCGTGAGTTGTGATTAGTTACCCGAAAGTAATATCAGGCTGTCATTGTGTCTCGTATTTTAGGAACTGTAAGTCTGGCAGTATTAGGGTTTCTGCAACTCAAGAACAGCAAATCCTGAGTTTCAATGACAAACTGAATATCCTCAAGTTAAGTTGTGATACGTAAATTAAATGTAGTAGGGCGCCTGTTGTTGTCAACCCCGAAGTGCGGGTAACCTTTCTACCTCATCCAGATCTTCGTCCCGATACGGTAAATTAAGCTACCACACTATCTCCTAGTGACAGCGCCCTCACACAACGACGGAGACCACAAAAAAACATGCAGACATAAACCTCCTTGCCGAGGATTACAATACGGCAACAAATTTATCCCTCCCTTCTAAGTTAAGTTGCTGTTTCTCTCACCAGAAGTTCAGATGACGGGATTTGAGACTCCCCATTGAAATTACCTGTTGAGGAGAATTACAAATTTTGAACTTCAAATTACCCAGAGCCAAACAGGTCCAAAATTTGAAAATGTAGGTATGGAGTAAAAACCATGTGGATTAACACATCAAACAAAGTTTAAACCCCTCTCTTTTTTTTTCTTTCCAATCCTCATTTGAGATTTTCTCAAATCCGCATTCGAGCCAAAAACCCCAGTGTTTAACACGGTGAATTAGCTCCAAACCAGCCTTTAAAATAACAGTTATCTCAACTCATGATCAGTCAGCACCCCCCAACTTATTGGGAAGAGATCAAAACTTCAAACGCAGGGTATGACCATGCAAAGACCCTTTATCAACCTCCTCGAGATCCTTACGGGAAATCCAAGACCATTGTAACAAAGGAGACCCATATCACCTCCATAAATCATCATAACTCCCCAATAAAAACGAAATTATCGACACCTCCAAAGCATTAGGAAATTTCCACACTCGCCATCAACGAGCATGCACCCTCTAACAACTACAATATATTAACGGTGGAGGTGAAGGTATCTAAGACTCTAATCGTGCCAAGGTTGCGGCGGTGGCCGCAACCCCCGGATGTTCGCAGGCTCACAACCTGGGGTACTCTAAAGAGTGCCTGCCAGCTCAACACAACTTTGCGGCTCAACACAACTTTGTGGCTCACCATACTAACTTTGCAGCTCAACACAACTTTGTGGCTCACTATCCTAAGTTTGAGGCTCAACACAACTTGGTGGCTCAACATAACTATGTGGCTTAAACTGGTTCAAGTTTGGGAGATAAATATAACATTTGAAGTATGTACTGGAAAATTATAATAAAAGAGCTTTAATATACATTCAGTTCTGCAACCTTGCTTGTTGCTTAGACAATCTCTTATGCTGTGCTTGCCTAGCACACCTGGCTTTATATGCAGCCTTTATCTCATCAAGAAAAGGTTTGTGTGCAGCAGTATCAGCCCTTTTTTTCGCATTCTGTGCTTTATGTAATTGTTTTTCTACCTTTTCAACCTCAGCCACCTCTCTACTTTTAACCATTTGGCGCACCTCTGATGCATATAGGACTCTGCCTTTTTGCATTTGCTTTCGGTTTTGAGCTCTACGCCTCACACTTTGAGCTTGGTCTGCAGCTTGTGTGTTTTCCATATGCTCCTTTGCCAATTCACCTGATTGTGCAAGTGCTAGTCCACCCTGGAGAACAAGCTTAAGACGGAGTTGGAAGTCCAGTGACATGTCTTTTGCATCGCACAGCAATTCCTCACCCTGAGTTCTCAGGCTAGGAATTGTAAGAGGAATAGTGCTAGTAGATGCGGATACAGGAACGTGATCAGCTGGATAGCTTGATACAGGAACTGCTTCTCTTAACTTCGAAATAACAAGAGAAGGATTAAAGGAAATAAGGCCCATTGCACGAAAAGCTGATCGAATCGTAGATGGTTTGAATGTCTGTTGGTGAATTGAATCAATCTGGTCTAGGAATTCTGCTTTGTCAAACTCCCCACATCCCATCTGTGTGGCTGCTTCAACCACCTTGGCATGGTAATGCTTATAGGGCTGGAATACAACAACATCCAATGGCTGGAGAAGATGACTTGAATGAGGAGGTAGGCAGAACCCCACAATCTTGTGGTTATCACAGTAGTTGATAAACTGCTTTGTGCAATGCGAGCCAAAGCCATCTAGCAAAAGAAGTCAATAGGATCCAATCTGGTATTTGGAAGAGAAGCATTGAAAGTGTACAAGCCATTTCATGGTTAAGTCATCATTGCTGTAACCAGTGTCCGATGTGGCGAGAAAGTAATCCTCTGATATACTCGTAGTTGTATACCAAGACTCCTGGTGAATGACACCAGGAACTATAATCATAGGAGGCAAAACAACTCCATCACCACTTATAGTCTCACAGACAGTGACTAGCTCTCTATTGGTTGAGCTGCCAAGATAAGACTGTCGGGTTGGATCTCGTGTGATGATCCATTGGTCACGACCAATCCCAATACGAAAACCAGTCTCATCGAAATTGTACTGGTCCTGTGGTTGAATATTGTACTCCTGGCATACTTGACTCTATTTCTCAAACCAAGTACGAATATTCAAGTTGTCGGGTTGGTGGGCATTTTTCCGGTCTGTGTCGATAGTTTTCTGCTTACGAATATGGTATTCAGGATGCTGGTCAAGAAAGCGTGGTGCCCAGTGATCACCAACTCAGGGTGCAGGTTCAGAGTCTGTTTGACCATATGCTAGGATTGCATTGGCACAACTGGAGACCATTTGGAGGCGGGCACTAGTGCCAATTGAATCGAGACGATCAAGATACTGACATACAGCCAGTTCCTGATCTTCTGAGAGTTTGCGGTTGGTTCCAGCATGCTCCTGTCTGGACTGGTGACCTTGTAAGCATCCATGAAGTCGGGTAATAGGAATCTCATAGCTGCGAGCAATTTCTGCAATGTTGATTTGCTCATTGGGTATGGTTTGAATAAATGTAATAGCTGCCTGGATTCGTCTCTCAACCTCTTCGTAGGGCTCAACTCGCTGGCTTGGTAGGATGAAGGCTGGAGCTGGTGGCATAATTTCGTGATATGTATGGTCTGTGTGGTTTCTTTGTGGAAGTTTTATTTTATCAAAATTTGTAGGATCATAATATTATTATACCTAACAGTTATGCCAAGTAACAAATTTATGCTGAGTCACTAAGTTTTATTGAGCCACTAAGTTGTATTGAGCCACAAAGTTGTGTTGAGCTGCAAAGTTAGTATGATGAGCCACAAAGTTGTGTTGAGCCGCAAAGTTGTGTTGAGCTGGCAGGCACTCTTTAGAGTGCCCCAGGTTGTGAGCCTGCGAACATCCAGGGGTTGCAGCCACCGCCACAACCTTGGCACGATTAAGTGCTAAAGATCTTTTTCGAATACGTTCACACGCCTAGAAGACATATAGCAAACAAGCTCCCTTCTCTCCATTTCTCCATATCCTTCTCTCTCCCACCGCACTATCCTATCACAGTCCCAACTAATTCCGGTCAATTCAGCTAACCCAGGCTCTATAATCGGAATTTTCGAGCATAAGCTTGGTATACTGGAAAGTACGGTAGAAGGGCCAAGGGGCATTGGGGGGCGATATCTATTCTGAAAGGCATTCCTATCTCTATAATGCTGACATAAAAGATTTTGTCTCTATACTTCTGACAGGTGCGCTAGTATCTCCCGAGAGCAGGGTTAGGCAGTAAACACATTACTAACCATCATATCCACCACCCAAAACCACAACACTCCAACGCCCTCGGGCTCCAACCACTTCCAACGTCCAACCAACCAACAATACTGATAGACTCCCAGAAGAAACCTCGGCATGACCTGGTACCCGCACAAAAACATCATGATCCCCGGATATGGGGAAAAAATGACAAAAATTAAGCCCCACGCGGGGGTCGAACCCGCAACCTTGAGATTAAGAGTCTCACGCTCTACCGATTGAGCTAGCGAGGCTTGTTGGATATATTTCAATTGTAAGTATCTATAGGTAAATCATTGTAAGCTCAATAACCCGAAGGTGTAGGAAGCAATGAGCTAAGTTACCATTTTCCCTACCGTAGGTTATAGAGAGCGCGTGCTGGAGCTAACTAAGTATTATCTCTTGAAAGTTCGTTGCACACTTCCTCCCAGTCTTTGACTTACAGAACAGTATGCAGCTCTGCAAGTATCTTTCCGGCTCCCTACTGTGGGACATGTAGGTGGACTCGCAGTCGTTCACGAAGATAGTTGTCAAGATTGCGTGTTCTTTACGTCTCTGAAATCAGTAGATAATTAGGAGGTTGTGGATTGTATCTAAAGGGGATCCAGCTCGACGGAGGAAGAGCATCACGAAAACCATCAAGCAGCTCCTCAATACAATAATTCTGCCCGCCGAGAACATTGTTGACAGACAAGCGAATTTGGGGTTTCCTTTTTCTTTGCCCTTCCCTCCTTTTCCTTTCTTCAGATCTCTTCAATAGAAATCCATAAATATTATCACCATCAAGCTTCTGTTGGCAGCCAGGGTTAGGACAACGTCTCATAACACTGCCACAGCCGCCGAAGAGCGCTGCGAGACCGAGAGAGAAAGACACACTACCGTATACGTGCAAGTCATAACGCCAGTTCAGTCCAGTGAAAACAAAATCATAAACCATCACTCGAAATCCCTTCTCAGGCAAAAGCTCCAGCGAAGGGTCTGGGAGGATGTAGATGCAGTGAATAACTTATCGTTAGTTGATATCGTGAGAGTAAGGCCAGTTAAGAAGAAGATGATGATTAATTGATTGATTGTCTGTGACAGACTAAACACAGTATCGCCAAACACCACTCTCGCTGGTGGCGGGGGTGGAAGGCATGATGCAGTAGTGAAGCCTTTGGAAGGATGGACAGCTGCAGTTTTGCTTTCTTGATATCCCCCAACACGGGTACTGTATGCGCCACATTTGTAGTAGTAGTATCATCGGCTTTATTATCGTTAATTTGCTTTCAATAACTGGTTTTTTTGTTTAAATTTTTTTTGAATGTGAAAAGTAACTGTAATTCTGAACGCTGTAGGTATTATGCTCTCTTCTAACATAAAACGTGGGAATTGGTCTCTGAGGGAGGGGAGGCATTTATGATATAGTTCTTGGACATAGTAGGTCATCGTTGGTCGCTCATTGTACCTCGTCCCAACACAGAAAAACAACACCAAAACTGTGAAAAAAGCAACGATCTCAATTTTACACTTCCCATATCAACCCTCACATGAATTATGATAAAACTATACCTCCAAGTAGCCAGGAACCCAAGGACTCAAGATCCGATCCTAATTACAAAAACTGAGCTGGGACACGCCTGCTGTAGGTAATTTGGTGCAGAGAATCTCTAAATTTCAGCTCAAGTACCATGGATTTATATGTGTGCTCATAGAAAAAGGTACTTAATCCAAAAATTATGGATTTCAATTATTCACATACAACGCAAATATGCAAGGAATTATCTAAAATCCCCACATGTTGTTAGCAATAGATAAAAATTTAAACTTACAAAATCTGGCAATAATTGACAGGCAGGTTGTTGTGTTCTAAGGGGACGAAAAATGTCATTTTTGGTGCAAAATGCACGAGTAACGATGACCTGTGCCACCGTACTGTACCATCAAACTAGGACTTTAATTATCTATCGCCTTGCAATTTAGTTGCAAACTTACTGTATTTTCTCAAAAATTGAAGTCGGGCAGGCATGGATAAGTTTGTTACTTGCTAAGTTACTTGCTAAGTTTGTCGCTCTTATAATAAGGGATCGCATTGATACTTTAATATGCTTAAAAACAGCTTTTTTTTTTCGATGTTAGGTTTTAAATTACTCGAGATAGGGTGGTTACGAGGGTCGGTACGGGATTTCGACAGGAGCCGCCATGGACCTGAGTACGCCCAAGCGGCCGTAAGAACCAAAGATGAGCGAATCGCGAAAACCTATCCTCTCTCTATTCGAGTGCTAATCCTATTTCTTCAGAATTCTACCTGGTGTGCGTACTTATCATAATCTTTTTCACTACAGTTCATAATTTCGTATATAGTACTCCACTCGACTGCGCCTGCACCACCAGGCACTACTGCGACGTGTATGGACAAGGAACTTCGAGTGAGGCCTCATGATCACATGATCGTCACACAAAGCTACCGAGTGCTAGCATGTGCTGGAGCCGCATCTAATATAATAGGTTTATGCGGTTACGGAGCGATCCGAAGGGCAAGCAAGTTGGAATTCGACCCTTGGTTCCTTCAAAAGGCCCACAAAGTACGATTCATATTTAAAAATTAATGAATCCAATGGTGCACTCAAGTATCGAGCCGCTCTGAGATCCTACCGTAATCCTTCGAAGGCAGATTGGTTAAAAGCTTATTTACTTGAGGCCACGCGGTAAGCCTATGCATAAAATTCATAATCCCACAAAGCTGTCGTAATTATAAACAGAATTCGGTACGGTAATAAAGTGAAAATTCTCTACCAGGGAGGTCACACTTACCCGAGTATTTGTTTTTTTTATTACCAACACGGGATGCTGCTGTTGCTGGATGAGGTGGTACGGTACATAGTCTAACTACGATAGGCAAACATGCACCTTGATAGTAACAGCCGCAAGGGCCAAGGCCTAGATTTGCGTTATAATACCTAAAAAAAATTCATCAGATCAGTTTACGTTCAATTCGTGCGGAAGGGGCAAGTGAGGCTGTAACCCACAGGTAATTGTATGATAATATCGCGTTGAAAAAAACAAAGAAGTTGTGGGAGAACCAGCGACTTTGCTGATGGTTTGATATGGCAAATCAAGTTGAACAGCAAGTCGATAATTTGCAAAAAAACAAATTCCCGAAAACACCCCTCGTCGGGAGTTTTGTTCAGAGATTTGAACAATCTATAGAACACGAAAAAGAGCAATTTCTCCCACATGACTGGTTGAGACTTGGTACTTGGTGGGTCCTGAAGGTATCTACCCCTTAAGAGCAATATATATAAGAACAATGACTTACGAACATCTAGTCTACAAGAATGCTAGAACTATGCGAGGAGAAGCCGGAGGTCCTATTCCAAAGTTACATAGATCTTCTTAAAGCTGCTTAGATATTGTACGACGTATTAGGGGACGTCATAACCCCAAAGAAAACAGACATTTTGGCCCCATTATCACCTCAACAAAGAACCCTTCTTCAAAATTTAGCATATGTAAGTTCAAGAGCAGAACCTAGAAACAGGTGCGTATACCCACAAGCCCAGGGAACCCACGCACACACAGTGCACTTCAAAGACAAACCAGTAATAAACGAACCACCCACTCATATATCGTTCGCCAATGCCAGCTTCGATATTTGCGAGCAAGTAGCCCCAACGGAATATCAGCGGGGTAATGTTTTTGAGCGAGAACTCGACCCAAGGCGGTCGATAACCATTGAGATGGGACATGCTGGTGTCGGTGATGAGAAGGTCTTATATAGGAGGTGAGTCCATTTTTGTATTTGCGAATAAATAAAATACTGACTCTTGCAGCTTTGAAGAGGCTGAAGTCGGCCCTAGAGAATTATGGCCACTAGCAGACTCAAAAGACTACATGCTATTGATAGTTGTCCCATGCAAACACGTCGAACCAAGGATAATCCTAGCAAGCCAATCCGGCCTAGTGAATCTGTCCTGTGAATGTAAATCCTAGAGTTTTTTCCTACTTGCCACCCCAGATGCTAAATAGAGTAGGTTCTCAAGCAATATCACTTTGGGGTGACTGCAACCCGGAAAATGCCGAAGCCCTGTCGGCTGAGATTCTCTTTGACCAGATGGTTGTTCCAGTGCTGTTCAAGAAAGCCTCGGATAAGTCCAAGTTCGACGCTCTGGTGCAGAGCTATCCCAACGCTGTTAGAGCAAGGGAGCCTGATGGTTCCAAAGAAAACTTGGTCTTTAAATGGATTCTGAAAAGCTATCAGGAGTTAACGCCGAGTTCCGGGAGTCCCAGTGCTGCTTCACGGCCAAGCAGACCAGACAAATACTGGGAGCTTCGAATTCTGGAAACTAACGCGGACAAGTATCTGGACATCACTCGGAGGATTGTCATTTCCTCCTGTGCGAGGTCTGAATATCCTAAATGCATAAGTCATTGTAAGCCACCACTCCATGACTTTTTACAGCGTGCTAACGTAATTAGTCCTCCCCCCTTGTGAGGTATTCGTCCGGAAGTTACCACATAGTCCATGCGAGATGGAGATAAAATGGACAGATTGTACTCAGCGGCTTGGAAGTGCTGCGGGAAAGTTTACCTACGGCTTCACTCCTGAGAATCCGAATCATAGGACAAGATTTCACTTCCTCGAGGCATCAGGTTTGACCTCCGATCCTCTCCAATAGTTAGCCCAGCTAATAGTGATAGACCTCGAAGACTTTTGTGATGTGGTGCTAAACTTGAATGAAACAAAGGGCACTAAAACCCCGATAAAAGTTGGGGCGGTTACCTACCCGGAATACCGACTTTTTCCGGGTCCGGGACCTCGTGAGGACTGAGGATTCGCCGAAGGATTATAGCGCATTAATAGTGACTAAACGTGAAAAAGGCTGGACACCCCGAGGCTTCGATGATGACGGACCCTGGTGGCATTCCGAAGTTCATATATGTATGTCGTCCACCCCAGTATGAGAGCCAAGCTAACAACCCCAGTTGGCCGAAACCTAGACTACACCGCCAATGAGTCTCCGCCATCTGTCTCCCTAAACATCTACAAACTAATTCCCACATCAAACCACGTAAACCAACCCACTGCCGCTCCTGACACCTCTTTAATATCCTACAGCCATATGGCCCTCTCAAAAACCACGGTGAAAATCACTCTCGATCCTGTCTCCCACACTCTCTCCCCACGAACCACATTCGCTCAAGCCTCCTCTTCACTCCAATCCTGGCCTTTGGGCGGAGGCGGAGGCGGGCGCATAAGCCCATCATCCACAACACCCAGTCCTGTCTGCAAAATTCTCTCCACCTTCAGCGACAGCTGGGTCTGTTTGCTGACACAGACCCTGACTCTCGACCTCCCGCAGCCCAAAAAGTCCAAAACATTCAACTTCTCCCGCAATAGCAGCTGCAGCACAAAGTCCATCCCGGTAGCCCTGCAACTCTGGCGCTCCACGACCAACTCAAACGTGGAACGGATAACCGCCCGCCGAACCGACCACAACAATAACAACTCTTCCGCGGGAACGGCAGAGTGGATCAGCGTAGAGTGCGACTCCCTCTCCGAGGCCATGAACGATGATAGCAGTAGTGTTAAACTGGCCATCAATGGGTGTAAGGCTAGGAAGGGCGCGCAGGTGAATTTGGCGGAGATGGCTTCTACGAATGGGGTAGTGGGCGCGGTGGAGAAGGGTGAAGATGTGGTTCTCGTATTTGCGCATTAGAGGGAGGCGAGTGATTTTAAGCTTACGATTGGGGCTGAGCGGAGGGATAGCTCTGGGAGGGGGAGTTGTGATAGTCGGAAGAGTACTTATTTTTGATTTCCTTGGTCTCATTTGCGTTTTTCCCATGTTTGTTTGGGTTTAGTTGGAGTTGGGATTTTTTTTAATTTTTTTTTGGAAAGGATTGGCTTGGGGGGGAAAGGTTTAGTTGGGGGGTTTTGGGTTACAAGAGTACAGTACAGTAATTTATAAAATTGGTATGATAGCATAGAATTTAGATGAGCAAGCACGATTATCACACTCACATGTTCTCACTCGAACATTTGCAAAATATCAATCGAGTCAAGAAGTCAGGAAATCAAATTCATCATTATCAATCAATCAATCAACCAATCAATCAATAAAAAAATTAAAAAAAAAGCCCTCCCCGAAAATTGTTCCAACGCCCCATCGTACCCAATAAAAGAATGAAAAAAACCCAAACCCAAACCTGTAAAAAAAAAAAGAAAGGGACCAAGCCTAAGAAGGCACACAAACCGCCCTCACCGCCCCCCCACCCCCCACAATCTCCCTGCCCCCCAACCCGGCATGATCCCCCAAATTCAACCCCTGATTCCTCGCGACAATAGCATACAAATCCCCCATTCTCCCCCTCTTCCCCTCCCTCCCGGTCCCCTCCAGCCGTCCATCGACCCCGAATATGCCCACGCGACATCCAATCCCGCTGACGGCCAGCAGCGGAATATGCGGGTGCGCGACAACAACGTTCACCACCTCCTCGTCCGCCGCTAGGATGTTGACGACTTGCGCGCTGCGCGCGTCCCAGATGAAGAAGTTGCCGTCGTCCGAGCCCGAGACTACGTATTCGTCGCGCTGGCCGATGAAGGTTACGTCTTTGATGGTTAGGGTGTTGGAGTGGCCGAGGTAGATGGTTTGATGCGCGCTTGGTGGGATGGAGGGGTGGGG
>ML120356.1:1157303-1210543 GCA_003788595.2 Choiromyces venosus 120613-1
AGAGGGATATGAGGAGGGTTGGCGGGAGGGTTCGCGGAAGCGGGGGGGAAGAAGAAGTGGTGGTGGTGGTGGTGGTAGAGTACATTATTGTCCGGAGTGTGGTGATGAGTTCTGTTTCGGAAGTGTACATGGCATCCCCATTCCCATCGAGTATGGGTCTGGAATCGGGATTGATGAGAAGGTCTGTAAAGTACTCTCTCAGCATTCTTGCTTCTTCTCCTTCCTCTTCTCCTTCCCCTTCCCCTTCTTCCCCCTCCTGACTAAAGCCAAAACCGCCACCATCCTCCCCACGAATAACCTCCCACCCCCCATCCCTCCCATCCGCCAGAATCCCACAGACGAGCTTGAAAACGCGATACTTGAGGTCCCGCGTATACTCCAACTCCTCGAAATCTTCTTCTCTCCCCCCTTCCCCCACTTGCTGTCCGGTGAGGAGAACGTTACGAGCATAATACCCCACCGCCCTCACCCAATCCCTCACCTTCCTGCGCTCCCGAGCACGCGCGTTACGCTCTGCCCGGCGACGGCGGAATTCAGAGCTGTTCTCGGCGAGGGTGGGGTTTGTCAGGGATGAGAGGTCGTGTTCTTCGGCTGTTAGGATGCGTTGGCGGATACGTCTGTAGGCCTGTCTTGCCGTGCTTAGGAGGGAGGTGGAGAAGTCGGCTTGGGCTTCTGGGGTGGTTTGGAGGGTTGTGAGTTTTTGCTGGAGGGAGGTTAGGAGGCCGGTTGTTGAGAGGAATTGGTCTTCTCGGGGCACGGGGTGGTGGTCTTCTTCGCTGCTGTCGGCGTCATCGCCTTCTTCAGAGGAAGAGGAAGGGGAAGAAGAGTCATCATGTGACTCGCGGGGCCTCTCGGACATTGGTTCGGCGGTGCTTTGTCTTCTCCTGCTGCTGCTTGGTCCAGGATCAGATGCATCTTTATCCCTACGCTCATCCGGATCCCAAGCTTCCTTTTCCTTTTCCTTCTTCCCATCCCCGCCACCACTCCCAGATTCATCGGGACTCCGGTTGATATCAAACATGTATACCCCATCCCCACTCCAAGACACAAGCAGGTTATCTGGATAGGCATCCGAGATCTTACAAGACGTGATATGCGGAGCTCCCCATCCACTACCGCCACCAGGTCTAGGCACAAACTTCCGAACACACCTAGTCACGGTATCCATCGCCCTCATGGTACTCTCACTGCTAGAGCTAGACACAGGACTCGAACTGCTCCCCCTCTCACTCGCCAAATCCCTCCCCGTCATCCTCCGATCGTGCAAGAAGCAATGCAAGTTCCTACCCCCCAGGGCAATATAATACGGCCGAGAGGTGGAGCAGGAAATGGCGTTCAACTCAACCCCCCATTTGCGATAACTAATGAGTGGAGGAGGCCCTGCACTCACACTCCCCGACCAATCATCGCTATCATCATCCCAATCATCAATCACCATCATCCCCCCCCTAGCCCTAGCCCTCCGCCTAGACCCCGGCCTCGCATAATACTCGCTCGGCATCCTGACATCCCACTGCCGCACCGTTCCATCCTCCGCACACGTCAGGAAGGTGTAAGGATTATCCTCCGTCACAATCCTCTTAACCCTAGCGGTATGACTGCGATACACTTTATGCGCATGTTCCGAATAACTATACTCCTTCAACGGCGTCACTCCTCCCCCCCCTCCATCCCCCGTAACAACCATCCTCCTACCGAAAAAGAAATGCTGGCCAATAGCCGGCGCGGAGGGTGACGGCACCGGTCTATTCGACTTACTACCAGCAGTGGAATTGCGAGGTGCATATTCAATATCGAAAATCCTCACCTGCCCATCACCGGCTGCGGATAGTATCGTGCGGTCGGAGGAACCGGGCATGAATTTTACGGAAAAGATGTTTTCCGTGTGACCCGTGTCTATGCGTGTGTTTAGGGTGTAGTCTGGGTAGAGGGCGTGGATGTTGACTTGTGTGTCGTCGGAGCCGGAGGCTAGGAGGTGGCCGGTTCGGGACCAGCTATTACAATTAGCGAGGGAGGAGGGAGGAGGGAGGAGGGGAAAGGGGAGGTATACCAGAGCGTGTTAACACATCCCTCATGTCCCGATAACTCTGCTATCAAGTCCAACCGCTCAATCCACGTGCGTGCTCCGTAGAAACTGGCGTTGGAACCGATGCCTCGGGCGCCGTTTAATTCTCTGTGAAGTCTTCGCCTTTCCATCATTTTTGCTACTTCTCTCTCTCTCTCTCTCTCTCTGCGTGATTGTCGTTATGGTAGAAATGAAGGAAAGAAGGAAGAAAGAAAGAGAGTTGACCTGATAATGACGTGAGCCCTCCAAACCAACCAACCAACCAATCAAGCAAACAACTTGAGCCTCCAATCCCCGTGCTTCGCCTCGCTTACCGGCCTGCCTGAAAACTTGGCATGGCTTATCTACCGTACGATAAAGGCAGCAAAAGAAGAAGGAAAAAATGATCGCGGCAGGGATCGAACCTGCAATCTCTTGATTCGTAGTCAAGCGCCTTGCCATTGGGCCACGCGACCTTGAGACGTTTCATTTGGAGATTTTGGAATATATGTATAAAGATGTTTGGTGGTTGTTTGGAGCATATGGAGATAGCTCGGGAATGGGATGTATGGTATGGTACACAATATCTAGCCAGATGGAATAGGTACAGACTATGGTGAATGAAAGAAAGAATTCTGTGAGCAAGAAAAGTACCCGTACTTCAAGTCGGTAACTAGTATCTATCGTATCGCCGTCCATATCCCAAGACCAATCCAGCAAGTAGCAAAAAAAAAATCCAGCTATTTACACCACAAACTACAGAATTGTAAAAACAACACACAGAACAGAAGAAAAAGAAAAAGAAAAAAAAGAAAAAAAGGCCCCCACCAATGTTTTTTTTCTTCTTTCTCTAAATCTAATGTTTATGATTATGTTCCTCCACCCGACCAGATACATCCTCCTCTTTAAAGATAAACTCGTTCGAAACTTCGGTGCCCTCTTCTACAAAGCGTACCTTGATCCGCTTGACGCCGGGCACTTCTGTGCCGACCACGTCGCGCAGAACTTCCTCCAGGGCTCTGGTTGTGCGGACGGTGGTGCCGACGGGGACTTCCACTGTTAGCTCGACGAGGTAGTTTTGTCCGGACTTGGACCCGCCGATTGCACGGATGCTGAGTCGTTCCTGGCGGAGCGCGAGAGCCTTGTCCGAGGCTTTTTGTACAGATTCTTTGATTTCGTCGTCGAGGCCTACGTCTACCAATTCCATGAGCGCAGCACGAGTGTTGCCCCAGCCAGCGTGGATAACCATGAGCGAGACGATTAATCCACCGGCGGGGTCTAGGTAGGATGCGTTCTGGAGAAAGTGAGCTCCACCGATGGCGACGAGGGCGACGATGGAAGTAAGTGAATCGATACGGTGATGAATTGCGTTGGACGCAAGAACCGATGACTTTCTCTCCTTTGCAATCTTCATAGCTATTTTCCAACTCCAGTCAGCCCAAGTCTTCAGCCGTAACATTAGCTCGGACAAACTTACTCGAGCGGTAGAGCCACTCCTTCACCACGATCGAACCAGCAGCCAGCCAAGCAGCATTCACATTCGGACCCAAATCAGAATGCGAATGAGAATGCGAATGTCCATGGCCATGAGCGTGTTCCAAAAACTCGGGTAGATTTCCACCGGTAAAAAATTCAGCATACAGGTGAATCAACGCAGTGTATCCTGTCACAGCCAATCAATCCATCAGCCTCCTCCCCCAACCCTTTAAAAAGACAAAAAACCACAAAGGGGGGAGAAAAGAAAAACAAACCCATAGCAATCCCCCCAAACAACAACAAACTACTAACTCCCAGACTCCCCAAACTCTCAATCTTCCCATAGCCATTCGGAAACTTTTCCGTCGGTCTCTGGAGTGCAAAGGCCACAGTTCCCAACGTCATAAAGTCCGACACTAAATCCGTCAAAGCATGGAAAGCGTCGGCTACCTTTTTACCATCATCAGTCAGTCACGCCCCCAAACAAGGTAGGTAGGAAGGAAGAAAAGAAAAGGAAAAAAAACAAAACAAACCAAAGCTTGCGAATTAAAATACCACCCTCCAATCCCCTTCGACACAGCCATCATCAGGTTAACATACAGCCCAATCTTAGTAATCCTAACTCCAGCATCCGTCTTATTCTTTGAGACAAGGTAGGTATTGACATGATGGTGATGGTGTCCTCCAGGTCTGTGTGAACGGGAGTGTGAATGACCAATGTGGTCGCGCTGTTGCTGTGTCGATGCCAGCTTGAATATATTTTTCTTGCTTATTATTCTAAAAGCGCGAGTGGGCGTGAGCGTAGTGAGTGTATGCAAACGAGAAGATGAAGAAGAAGAGCTATGGAAAGGTGTAGCAGCAGTAGTAGTAAAAGAAGAAGGTAGAGGAAAAGCAGAAAATAGAAATCGAGCACGTGTCCGTAAGCGTACAAAGGAGGTAGAGGAGGAAGAGTAAATGAGAGTATTAGTAACTATGGTCGCTCTCGTCGTTGCGGCACCGGTAGTAATAGCGGTATTGGTACTTGTAGAGGTAGGAAGGCCAGCCAAGATATAGCAGCGACGTCCAACCACATCTCGGAAAAACATGTGTGCAATTGCAGAAAACTCTGCTTGCTCCGAATTGAGGTTCTGAAAGAAGGAAAAAAATAAATGAGTGTGTGGGGAAGGGGGGGCAGGGCAGGGCGGAGAGAAGGGAGGGACAGAGTGAGTGTGTAAGTGAATGGAAGAGGGATGGGATGTAAGCCAGGCGTACGTGTGGATCAAGCAAGCAAGGCACCGAGTAGACTATGATACACTCTCTCTTCCCATGGCTAAACTAAAAGCCCGCGACTAACGTCCGGGGCTTACCCCCGGACTAGACATGAATGAAAATTAGGTTTCTCCTTACACCCCTCACGAGATTGCTAGATACAATTCAGTTTGTGAAACGGGGCATAACCCCGGGCTAGATAGATTGATAAAATAAAAGGTTTCAGATTGCACCCCTCGCGAGATTTTTTCCCTCTAAAGGCAACTCTCAGAGTGATCAGCCATTTATTAGTCAGGAATCTCGCGATGGTTGCAATCTCGTCAGGGGTGCAAGGACGTTAAGCCTACGACAAAACATGGAAGATCTACACCTAACACTCGAATCACGCCTTTCCAGAGCACAAACATAGAATCCGAACCATGTCCGCCCAAACCATCAACTTAAAACTTCCATCAGAAAAAAAATAAAATACGTGTCCCCATCACTTTCAAAAAAAAAAATTCAATTCCCCACTCTACATACAGTACAACAAAAAACCACAATACAATACAATACAATAAAAGATGTAACCACCACTGATTCCCAACTCCTCATCCATACAGAATCATATGTAAAAGCCAGGCGCCCAGCATTAGGTCTAAATATTCAATCTCCGCTCGACGCGAAAACACTCTTCGCCATTGGGGTGCGGGCAAGAAAAGTGTCAATAGTAATGTGTTTTTCTGTATGATCGGCGGGCTGTCTGAAGAGAAAAGGAGAAAAAGAAAATTTGGAGGAGGGAAGGAGGGGGAGGTATTTATAGGAGTTGCAGGGGTGCATTTGTGGGGAGATTGATTAGATACGGTAGGGAGGGGATAAGCTTTGACAGTCGTTGAGATCCCACTTTTTAAAAACTGTTGAGGCCAAGTAACGTATTGTACGAGTAGTAGGGGTATTCAAAGTTAAAAAAGTGGACAAAACTTAGCTTACTTTGCTGTTTCATGTAAGCTTGGCGTGCACAGAAATAATTAACTTACCTTCACTTTGCCTTACTATACGATACCTCTGTTACCAAGGTCTAGAGGTCGGTAGTCTAACAGGTAAGAGTAAAAGATGTAAAGAAGGTAAACTAGGAGCCAACAACAAACAACAAAAATGCCCCGCACTCTGAAAAGGTATCACTTGCAATGCAATTGCAGAACCTGTCTTTTGAATGCCATAACAACAATTCTCCTCTATAAAGACAATTAGCATTTCCTTTCTACTTAATCCTTATACATTCTTGGTTGTTGTCTCTTTTTTTTTTTTTTTTTTTTTTTTTTTCCATGTCTTCTATATCTTCGGTATATGTGGGTTAAGAAATTTATCAACAGTTTACATACAGTACCTTGTAGTGCTTTTCTCCCACCTTCTAAACCCACCGCTACCAATCCCCATCCTGATTGATATTCAACTTCACTGCCTCTCACTCCTTTATGGGTGACATCATTTAGTTTTATCCACAACCTAACAGTGCAAATTTTCTAACTCAAAGTATACTAATTTAGCTTACTCTGATAATTACATACTCGAGTACACTTTTTTTTTTTTTTTTGATGGGGCTCTCAAATATGTTACCCTGTTTCTATCAACCCTATTGGCTCATTCTCTAAAGTACCCTAATGCAAGATCCGCCTCTTACTTTCACTTCCAAGTCCCGCTTTTTAACTTTGAATACCCCTAGTGAAAGTAAGAGGCGGATCTTGCATTAGGGTACTTTAGAGAATGAGCCAATAGGGTTGATAGAAACAGGGTAACATATTTGAGAGCCCCATCAAAAAAAAAAAAAAAAAAAAAAAAAAAGTGTACTCGAGTATGTAATTATCAGAGTAAGCTAAATTAGTATACTTTGAGTTAGAAAATTTGCACTGTTAGGTTGTGGATAAAACTAAATGATGTCACCCATAAAGGAGTGAGAGGCAGTGAAGTTGAATATCAATCAGGATGGGGATTGGTAGCGGTGGGTTTAGAAGGTGGGAGAAAAGCACTACAAGGTACTGTATGTAAACTGTTGATAAATTTCTTAACCCACATATACCGAAGATATAGAAGACATGAAAAAAAAAAAAAAAAAAAAAAAAAAAGAGACAACAACCAAGAATGTATAAGGATTAAGTAGAAAGGAAATGCTAATTGTCTTTACAGAGGAGAATTGTTGTTATGGCATTCAAAAGACAGGTTCTGCAATTGCATTGCAAGTGATACCTTTTCAGAGTGCGGGGCATTTTTGTTGTTTGTTGTTGGCTCCTAGTTTACCTTCTTTACATCTTTTACTCTTACCTGTTAGACTACCGACCTCTAGACCTTGGTAACAGAGGTATCGTATAGTAAGGCAAAGTGAAGGTAAGTTAATTATTTCTGTGCACGCCAAGCTTACATGAAACAGCAAAGTAAGCTAAGTTTTGTCCACTTTTTTAACTTTGAATACCCCCAGTAGGGGTTTTCAAAGTTAAAAAGGTAAAAAAAACTTAGCTTACTTTGCTGTTTCACGTAAGCTTGGCGCTCCTGGAAACAGTTAATTTACCATTACTTTACCTTACCATATGATACTTTTTTTTCTGGTAGAGACAGAGGTCTGGAGGTCAGTAACAGCTACACACACATTCCTGCCCAACTGAACTCTACCAAACCCTTGAAACAATACATAGGGCACAAAAAAAAGTTGAAAAAAATCCTAGGATATTGCCAATGACTTTAGAAATAATTATGCAAATTCTGTGGCAAAAATCTCTTGATTTTGCCTTTTTATTGATAAAACAGTGTTTATGCGATGTCTGTAAGTACCACCTCAACCTCGACACTTTTTTCCTTAGTTACCTTGGTACATTCAAATATGCTACCCCAACCATGAGGACATGATTGGCTAACATTGCAAAGTAACCTAATGCAACTTCCCGGTTTACTCGTTACTGAAAAATGATCTTTTTAATTTTGAAAACCCCTAGTACTCCTACAGTAGGGACGGTGTCCGAAGGCATGTTCAACCGATATAAACAAGCCCTTCGACCAGCCTATTATACTCTACTCCATCGAACACGATACGATACCGTACCCTCATCATCACCATAAGACAAGTCAGTCGGGAGGAATTCTAGCGAAAAGGCTACGCTTTCCATACCACCATCCACACCCACCCTACACAACACTTCCCACAAACCAAACCGTTTTCTACATACTGTACAGTACTCACTCCTCTGCCCAAAGCCTTGCGCACAACTCACTCCAACCCCCGACCATACTCATCACCATCCATTCAAGCACATCATTCCAACACCCAAAGCACGAGCACCGTCACCCACACATGACCACTTACTCACTCACAGCACCTCACTCGCCCAAGGCCAAATCTCATGAATGACCAGCAAACACCCCGTGACCTCACTCACTTCGTCACCACCAACTAACTCAGCAGGCACAGCACAATAACTCCAATAGGCAAGTACATACATATCGCCAGTTACATGCTACAACATACACTACATACACCCCCCCCCCCCAAAACAAGACTAAACTAAATATCCCCCATCAGAGCAAACAGAATAGAAAAGATATCAACTTAAACGCCCGGATATAACTCTCCTCCTCTTCTCCTCCTTCAGTATGATAGGTATGGTATGTGGTGTTGTAGCGAACGAAGCGAAGAAAGAAATAAAGAAGCGTCAATATTACAACAAAACAAAGATGTGAATGGTTAAATAGAAAAAAATAAGGTTGAAAATGAAAATGAAATGACAAAAAAACCCCCCACCAGCCGTGAAGTGCATGTGTTCCCGATATGACCGACGATTATTAAAAAAAAAAAAAACCGTAAATTAAAAACAATGTTTTTTTGTATGTTTTGTTGTGTGTGGAATCACAATGAATCTTATGATTTCAACGCATCAAAGTGAATATAAAATAAAAAAAGAATTCCTATCCCAAAACCCCAATTCAATGCCGTGATGAAAAATAAATGAAAAAAAAAAAGGGAGAAAAAAAAAAGGCACAAGAAGAGG
Organism: Choiromyces venosus 120613-1; assembly: GCA_003788595.2. Classification (NCBI taxonomy): domain Eukaryota; kingdom Fungi; phylum Ascomycota; class Pezizomycetes; order Pezizales; family Tuberaceae; genus Choiromyces; species Choiromyces venosus. The sequence goes on from ML120356.1 coordinate 1,166,085, forward strand.
CGATTAAAAGAACAACAGCAAGTAAGCAGGTAAGCAGGTAAGCAGGCAAGGAAACAAGAGCCGATCGATCAAGTAAGAGCGGGAGAAGAGGAGGTTTCCGAAACCAAACCAATTATTCAAAACAGAGAAACTGAACTGAGCCTAACTGAACAAAAAAAGGGAGAAAATTACATCCTCCTTCCTTACATCGCCCCAGTGTACTCCAACACCTCACAGTCGTTCTCAAAGAATCCTTCGTCGCCAGGACCTAGCCTTCCTCTGCCGCCCTTCCGTCCCTTCTTGACCGTACTAGTCCCACTTTGGTCAAGCTCTAGTCCGCTTGCCATTGCTTCTGCCAGCCCGCCTTCGTCACTCGTGAACTCTACTTCGCCGCGTGCTGAGCCAACGTTCAGTTTATCTGCAGGCATGGGAAGCCCAAACACCCATTGATCACCGCTCTCTGGCGTAGGGCTAGTCACAGGCGCCGGTACCAGAAGAGTGTCAAGAGCCGGTTCGGGAGCCAGCTCAGGATCTAGTTGATCGGTGGCTGGGGTTTCCGTTTCTTCAGGAGGTGGGGTGGCTGGAAGAGGAGACTGATGGGCCTTCTTCCTCTTGCCGCTCCTTATTACCGGGTCACGTGCAGGGGACGATGATGATGACCTGGAGGTGATAGATTGGCCCTCGTCCTTGCGGCGACGCGCTTTCGCCTGTCCTGTACTATTTGCGAGCCAATCGGCTGCCTTGGAAGTGTGCTGTAGAAGCCCAGGGGTACCTACCGCGTCCGTGTACAGAAATAAACTTACGTGTCTGTCAGTGTGGAAGGGCGGGAATATAGCGTTCGTCTCTATTTCAGCAAAGGATAGTGGGTTTTGTTCAAATTTTTGTTGTTCAATGTTATGGACCGGATGGTGGTGGTGATGATGGTGCCTTCCAGTCCAGAACCCGCCCACTTGCTTCTCCTCACCTTCGACAGAAAGAGTATTCTGCTGCGAAGATCCATCGGGTAACATAGGCAACTCATATTCCAAAAAGTTGCTCATGATCCCCCCAGCATTCTTCTTCTTACTTCCGCCGCCTCCAGGCCTGACCTCGTAGATCCGGAGCACACCAGCCCCTGTTAGGGCTACATACCCTCTCTCTTTCCCGACCAGAAATTTTACCGAGCCGGGCCGGATACTGCCCAGCCCTTGAGGAAGTGAAACCTTATTCCCCCCGATATGGTCATTGGGTGATCCACTGCCACTGCCGCTCTGTCCTGGACGCCTGCTGGAATTTCCATTCAAAAAGATACCTCCGCTTGGTGAGCCAATACTACTGCTCCTGCTTCGCCTCTTGCGAGCTGCTGATAGGAGGGGCTGGGTAGAGCTGCTGAATAGATTAACCGCACCCGTGACTGCCGCACCTGCAGCTCCGACTTGGGCTCCAGCAGATATAGCGCTAGAAGAAGGTGGTGGTCGCTTCGGTGGAGGCCACTGATACGCACCACTGGGTAAGTCATAGAAATGAACTGTCCCTCTCTCAGTGACCACCGCCAGCTTTTCGCCCTTAGGACTGGACCATCCGACGTCTACGATTGTTGTTGGTGTTATACGGCTAAATCGAGCGATCTGCCTTATATGCTTCCCAAGCGCGCTCCCGTCCGACCCGTTAGATGGTCCTGAAAGTTTGGTGTTATCTTGGATTCCAGAACCGGACTTCTGGCCTCCGTGTAACGGATTTCCTGGTGGGTGGTGAACAATCCTCATCAGGTCCCACACAAACAACAGGTCCCCTTTAGAGCTCGCCGTCAATAAGGCCAGCCCACCAGGGGCAAAACTAAGATAGCTCACGCCTGCTGGTGGTAGAAAAGTTGCCATCGGAGTCATGTTGACTTGCTGGCCGTTGAGACTCACCCCACCATCGAGACTCTGGGGGATTTTGGACAAATCAATAATACTCACCAATCGTGGCTCGCTTGCCGATTGCTGGGATGGGGTATGTTGGAGGAACTGGGTTTGTTGTGGCATGCCTCCCATCTGCTGCATCTGCCGCAATTGTTGACCCAATCCGCTAGGCTGAGGTCCACCGTGAACGCTTCCCGTGCCCATATTGGAAACTCCGTAAATCCCACTATTCATCATGTTGACGGGAAGTGGGGGAACCTGAGCCGGAGGCGAATTATTTTGAGGCCCATTCCAATAGTTTTGAAATGCCTTGATGCTAGCCTCCGTTGCCCGTTTCGCTCCACGAATGACCTCCTGAGTTACTTCCCTAGCCATACGATTCAGGAACGCCTCGTCCTCCAGGGATACTGCAGCTGTGATGGCTGGTTGTGTAGGTGGTGACTGGGATTTGACAGTTGGAGAAATGAAGGGAACACCGACTTCACCGCCCATGTGATAAGCAGAGCCAGCAGACGCGGGGCAATATGCCAACCACCCGTTTGAAACTGAAAAGACCGGTGTCCCACTTTGCCCTCCCATGCCGGTCATCTTCCCATCGCTACCGAGGCCCAGGATTCCACTGTCACTGGAAAAACTCCCTCCGGAATTTCCTTGGATAGCCGTCCATAGTTTACCCAAACACTTCCATCCAACATTATCACCCTGGAATCCATTGCCACTGTCCAAGCCGTACACATACAATTCTCCACTGATTCCAACACCAATCACTATTTTCGTACCAACAACTTCTACCCTCAAACTTCCCCAAGGGGGTGGCAGACTTCCTATCCCGAAACCAAAATCTGCCGTTGGCACCAAGGGACTAGTAAATAACCTTGCAACTCTTGTACGGGAAGACAAACTCCAGACCTCAACCGTAGTTTTCCATTCGGTTGGCTGTGCAGGAGAATGTGCACTTCTGTTGGAAGCAGAAGTTGAAGGGCGGGAAGGGGGTGACGTAGCGTAGGGGGTTTCATTTTCTCGCATAATCGGTGTAGGTCTTTCCCCTTCTGGGGTTGTCTGAGGGGTAGCCGCGGAGTGTAAAGTGAGACATATGAGCGGCCTATGGGCTGCAAGAGGATCGTCTCGAGGCGGCGTTGGTAGTATCTAAAAGCGCATACCGGTTAGTAACTAATGGAGGCCTTAAACAATATATTCAACATCCCGCTCACAAAATGGCTCCTTGAATGTGATTGGTAGGAATTCTCGACAAGGCACCCCAGACCAAAAATAATACCACACCGCGTGGGCCAAATATCCGTAATGAGAAGAATAACAAAGCAAAAATGAAATATGGTGTAGAAAGTGGCAGAGTATCATTACCTTAGCACCCATTACCCCGCCGCCCAAACCCTCTAGTCGCCCAACTTGTTCCACAACACCCCTCCCCACTTTCCAGATGTCAACACCACCCTCCCATCCGAGACAAACCACGTTTTCACCTCCTCCGTTCCCGTTGCCCCCACTCACAGCCAAACCCATGAAGCCACCGTTCGCTCCACCAAAGGCAGGCTCGTCTAAAGTATCAAACGTACATGCAAAGTTACCCTCTCCTGGTTGCAACTGCGTACTCACAGTTGCCGCCGCCCCAAACTGTGCGTTTAACGGACTTGGTGATCCCTGTGCATATCGCAGCGTCGGGTTGTAGTATCCTCCATGCCCATTATGTGATGAGTACTGTTCTTCAAATCCCGGGTATCCACGCACTTGACGTGTAGCACCAAAATTACCCCCAGAGCTATATGATGCTGGTGCACTCGGAGGCGGTGACGCACCACCTACAGCTAATCCTACACCGCCGGAAGCTGAACCAAGACTATTTGGAGGTCCGGTGGATGGTGTGGAAGACGAGAGAAAGCCGGGGAACGGAATAGAACGCGAGAATGGCTCCCCAGGAAGCTGAAGAGCGGAAAGGAGGGGAGAAGTGGTATTGGAAAGATGAGGAGACTTTGGAACTGAATTGCGACTAATAGCCATGACAGCCTAATATCAGCACTCTATATCTCTAGAATAGAATACAATGGGATCCCTCTCTGCCTCTGATCGAGGGGAGGGGAAATAATGAAATAGGTTATAGATATAGACAGGTGTACAAAGAAATACGGTAACGAGTATGAGTACCGTAGGTGAAGAAGGGGGAAAGTATGAGTGATTATATGAGTGGGGGGAAAGAGCAAGGAGAAGGGGTAGGAAGTATGACTAGCGGGGGAGGTGTGAGAGGAACAAAAGTTGTTTGTGACAGATCACGGCTTGCTCAGAGGAAAGGGAGAGATGGGAGGAAATGAATGACTCAAGGGAAATGATTGGGAGCACAGACTATTCCCTGGGGTATATCCGGGCTCTCGAACTAAACGCGTTCCCACCGAGTGAAGTAGAAATAACTGAAGCTTGCGCAGTGATAGGTACAGGATTTGAAGCTAGTGAGCTAATTGACGAGGTTCTATTTTGTTGCTGTTGGCGAGAGTTCTTGGAGTGTTCAGTGTACGCGGGCATAAAGTCTGGACTATAGAGGAAGAATGAGCAAGACAGGCGACAGCTAAAGGTCTCTTTCTGGCTCTTCCTATATTCAGACAGATATATTGCAGTATTGAAGGAGGGTTCAGCAGAGTGAAGAATATTCGGGAGTGGACGGGAAGGGGGGGGGAGGGAGGAAGGGAGTTTGTATTGGTTTTGTAGTTGCGGCAGCAGCAAGCACGGGGAGACCGGGATCTGGATAGGAGGGGTGGGGGTAGGCAGGAATGATGATGGAAGGAGGGGAGTTAAGGTGTATGTGGGAGCGAGCTAAGTTTGGCTGAGCAATGAATGAAAAAAGAAAGCTGCTTTCTTTCTTTCTTCTGTGTCTCCCTCTCTATCTCTCACTCCTGTACACTCGACCTTGCTGTATTGATCAGGGGAAACAATAAAATTATAGGGGAAAAATACGGTACGGTAGCTCTGACGAATAAAGGATGGTGAAATGACGACAACGAATAGCAAATGATGTACGGTATGTAGAGAGCTCTTTCGCGCTACCGTACGAATTTTAAGTAAAGTGTTGAGCGAACTGCTTTTCTGAAAGCGGGTGAGTGCAGGAGGATGTCGTTGTAATGCACTGTGTATGGCACGTTAAAAAAAAAAGTTATGTATGATACTGGTATGCAGAATACTGTGCTCGTGCTGCAGCTGCGGTGTGGTATCGTTAAGGATGGGTGAAGGATGTAAAAGAGGAAAAACGAACGGGAATGGGTAAAAATTTAATAAAAGTTCAAAATATTGTATTTGAGGAGAGATGAGGAGGGGCACAGTAAATCACCCTGGATGTCACTATATGAATGCGTGAATGAAGTGTAGGCATCAAGCAAGCGCTCCAAGTTACACTGTCTGGCTTGTTTGGCTTGTCGGGTTTGTTGGGAGCCTTTCTATCCTAATCTGTAGAAAGAGATAAACAAAAAAAAAACATAATTGATATCCGTACATTATTTCTATACCGTACTCTAGGCCCAAGTAGATTGCATTGTGGGAATGCAGTCGGCATGATGATACCTTTCCCTCCCCTATCTAATCTAGCGCATCATGTGGATGGGGAGGAGCTGTGCTTCCTTGTGCAGGTGCGTTGCTTCGTTGCAATGGATGTTGCTGGTTGTTGGGCGCGCAGGGGGGGGGGGAGTAACAACCGGCCAACTTGTGCGAGTACCTATCTTGGAAATCTATCGCTGTACCGTAAACTGCAATCGTAAAACCAAAGCTGTTCGTTCCTGACCTATCACACTTTATCATTACAAGCAGGTGGGGGAAGAAAGCTTAAAGAGGGGACCTGGAGGCTTGCCCTCACTCCCCAATATCCGCGTTGCTGGGTTCCAAAACCAGCTACCGGTAGCACTTACAGTAATAGCTCAAGGGAGGGTTAAGCTTCTAAATATGACAGGCCCATCATGCAAAATGCCTCTCTCACACCTCGAGTTCAGGCTCAGTTTAAGGCCGCGAATTTTGGTGTGGTACGGTAGTGTGGTGGTGGACCTGGCTGTTCTGTTGCTCGCTCTAACGTTATGCAGGAAAAAATGATGGGATTGACAACCCTGCCGTCGCTTTACAGTAAGTGCGATAATGTTGTCACGATAATCGAATGAAGAATACAGCATCCTAATCGCCCCCGAAGGGAGTGTTTACTCTTACCATACACCGCTTGAGACAGCTACCACGGCTATTTGGGTTACATACAATTAGCGAAGAAGCTATTCTGCCAATGTCTTCTAGAGTTCAGAGATGCGTGTATATTATCGTATCGAAGATCTCCCGGTCCTCCCCGCTCTTTTCTATCTCGGGTTTTGATCAAAATTAGAGTAAAAGATGAAGTGGACAAGAAGATTGGAGGAACTGCTCCTGCATCGCTGCCATCCTCCTTTCTGCATCTCGGAGTTATGTAAAGAAGGGACGGATAGAGCTATCATACCTGCCTGCGTACGCACCCCTCCCAAAGGCGGTGGGAGTCACCACCGGTCAAGAAGGTTGTACTGTATCATACCTGGGCTTGCTTTCGCTGCCAGATGAGCTGTTCGGAGAGAGAGGGTCGGATACAGTACTGTGCTGTACAACGGCATGCAGCTATATTTGCAGAACGGGCGGCAGAGAGATAAGGGACGGATAATACTGCGATCCAGTATACAAAACGGCACCGGTAAAATCTCCTTTGGTAGAGACAACATTCTATCCGCGAGATATGTTATCAATCACTTGGTGAAGCAAGATACGAAAGCGGCCCTCGAGGTAAGGTATGTCTCTGAAGCACATCATTCCCATGTTGTCACCATAGAAAGTACTCGTGGACCATCAACCGAAACTCGGGACAGAGTGAATATACCCTACTTGAGTGCTCCTAGACTCCCCTACATAATGCTCGACTGGACCAGGCGTTTCAGAGGTAACCCATGCCCGTGCGTACCCGATAACTTCTGTCTTTCCCCCAAGGATTCTTGGCGATCAATGGTTATCGATAAGTTCCAGTAACTGTATGGCACCGTAGAGAATTTCCCCTCTTTTTTTCTTTTCTTTTCTTTCTATCCCTAGGATACTATCCCTTGGCCGGTCTGAGACAGTCAAATTCGAAGCCAGACACGCTAGGCCTGTCCTGGAAGGATTTGAGCTTTGTGATTTGTGGAGGGGGTTTAAACTCGCCAAGAGTGCTGAGTCATTTGAGTACTGGAGAGACTGGAGATCCGATTTCCTGTCCGGGTTCAGCTAACTGTTGCCAAATCTGGTGTTAGCGCGCCTGGCTCCTAATTTGACAGTTTCTGACCGGCCAAGGGATAGGGATTTCATTTCCTTCGATACCAATACGGTAGTATTTACCGTATTATAACCATACCGGATGGATGAGTTGATACAATGAGAGCTGGAAAATGGGTGAAGCCTTTGAGGCAGGGTCGAATACAGTAAACAGGGCGCTGGATATTGTAATCGAGTTGACATTGATGCAATACCGTAGCGTCACTTTTGGCCGTCAGGCGAGCACTTGTCAAGCTCGGACTGAAAAAGGGAAACACGAGTGATGTTACGAGGTTTCACTTTTGGCCTTTTTATTTCATCCGGTCAAATTTCCTTAATGACTTGGCATGTTTCATTGGCTTGGCAGATCGGATTTCGTATGTTTCATACTGGTTGGATCTAGGTGGTGACCTTTTGATCGGAACAACCTTCGTTGGGCCTCAATTCTGTGGCAGCTTGGAAATTGGGGCAGAGCATCAAACCGACTTTTCGTGTCTATGATTACAATAGCCACGATACTTGTACTATACAATCATACACACATACACCTTCACTTTATCAAATCACGATAGTTCTTTTGTTGTTGCCTTTAACACTTGGTGCTTCTTTTCACCAGCTCTCACACTTCCTTCCTTCCCTTCCCTTCCCTTACCTCACCTCAACCCCCCCGCACGGGGCCAACAGAACAGCTTGTGTACCTCCTTCCAGGTACGGTCCCAGCTTGCCACACTTTGAGATCTCCGGCGGGCATCACAATTCTTTCCTGCAAACCATTCTTTCAAAGCTACAACCCTCTAAATTTATTATTTTCCTTTTTTCCTTTTTTCCTCTCTTTTCATCTCTTCATCAGATTTATCAATACTAATTGAAATAAAAACCGTATCTCGGTTGTGTTACAGCGACGAGGGAGAAAAGAAAAAAAAAAAAAGAGTTTATTTCTCGCTCGTGCCGCCAGACTACGCCCGTTTGGCTAGGTTTGCTGGTTCTGCCTTGCTCATCCGAGCCTCACTCTTACGAAACCTTCTTTTCTTCGTCGATTGATCTCTCTCTTTCTTCTACCATCCGATTGCGCATTCTCCATAACCTCGAAGAATACAGTGTTTGTGGTATCATCTTCCATACTTGGTATCCCACCTTCGGGGCATCCATCATAGTGTGCGTATATATCCCGTCTCTATCCATTCCCCCTCCATCTATTGTCGTTGATCTCTAGTCTACAGTTTTTCCCTCATCCTCCTACAGTTACCCGCCTACAGAACGCCTGCCGTTTCATCCATCTGTAGTTCGTCACCACGTCGTCTATAGTTCATCTCTTCGACCATCTTTCCCTCCAAGCCCATCGCGCTCGGGCCATGGACGAAATGGAGATCACTTCATCTACTTTTTCCCGCGGGCCAGAGATCCTCTCCAATCCGGTCATCATCGAATCTATCCTTCCAGCTCTTGAGCATATGACTGATATACTCTCTCTTTTACTTGTTTCTCGCCAAACCTATCTGCTCGTCAACCCCCTACATCCATTTTCTGCTCGCAAACTATCGTTCGCAGGCCTTGCGCATGTTAAGAATAGGCATATCATTGAGTTCCTATATCGTCCGCTTGAGGGTGTTCAAGTAAATAGTAGACGTCGGCTACTTGAAGATGGCCGTACAGTAACTGTTTCTGGAGGTTTAGACAAAGGATATATTGGTGCCTGGAGATTCCTTAATAGTATCGACCTATCTGGAACCAGTGCAACCACCAGAGTTGTCAAACTCCTAATCGCTGCTACGGCTGGTGGAAAAATTCCTGGACTTCTCCCCGATCGATCCTCGGATCGAGCCCCGACAAGCGATATGGAAGTTGACACTTACACCAGTAGAACAGGGCACTTCTCTAAGGAGTTTGAGTCTATATCAGGGGGCGCATACCGGCTACTTGCCGACCAGTCCTTGCGTCTTGAGAAGTTGTGTGTAACCGATTGTCCGTTAGTTGATATCGGAGAAATAAACTCGTTTCTCAAAAAGATCCTAATTGTTGTAACTGCTCCTAAGCGGAGGGAATTAAGGTTGAAGGCTACTCAACAGCTTGCAGCGGCTCAACAACAGCAAAATGGAGGAGGTGGTAACGCGGCTGCAATGGCCAATGCAGGTTTTGGCGCTATCCAGCAAAACCCTCAAGTTCAGGCACAGGCACAGGCACAGGCTCAACAACAGAATGAAGATCTTAGCACTGTCCCCTCTCCACTCCCCGCGACTGTTGAGGAGCTTGAGGAGTTTGGGCTTCCATGCCTTTCATTGAGACGACTTGAGTTGGCTAATGTGGCTGGTCTATACGTGGATCCTCCCGAGAAGTATAAAGGGAAAAAAGAATGGCAATATGCTAAAGAGTGTCCGTTTGGAAGAAATGTTGGAGGGCTGAACTCTATTGCAGGATGTTTGGGAATAGATGTCGATGTGCTCTTTTGTCAAGGGGCCGGCTGCGCTACAAGCTTTGATCATTCAAGGTGGAGACTTTCGCATACTGATGGCGAGGAGACGCACTTTATCTATGATGACGAATTTGATGTTTCTACTTTAGCCTCTAACCCGAACACCCAGACGGAAAATCCTTCTCAAGCGTCTGGTAGCAGTTCTACTACTGGCCTGGCACCAGGGGATAGTTCTCGTCATAACAATGGATCTAGGAACCCGCGCAAGACCTATCACTATCCTCTACCAAGACTTCCAGGCGAGCGTATACTTATCATGGATGATGGAAGAGTATTTAGAATTCCCAGGCATGCTATCCCAACCCCACCGGCAACCCAGCAGCCTCCGCAACAACAACAACAACAACAGAATGTTCCAGCCGCGGCAGCCCCGGCCCAACTTTTAGTCCCTCCGGGCCCGGGCCAAGGCCAAGGTAATGTGCTCAACGTTGGCGCTGGTGGAGCTGTGGTGGGAGGCATAGCTGGAGGCGGCGCTGGTATCGCTCCAAACAATTCTCAGGGGTGGTCTGCCGGACAGTTTTTGCAAGATCCCGCACAGTATGGTTTAGGTGTGGTGGTGAGCACGAGCGCTTCATTATCTCGTTCTCAAGAGTTACTTATACAGCATCACCTTCTAACACTTCATGGACTTAATGATCAGGGGAGCGCAATGCCAAATACTAGCGCGCTAGCCCACATATCACAACTAGCGGGATTGCAGGGTATCCAGGGTTTAACAGCTGTCGCTAATGTAGCATCACAAATTATCACTGGGGACGGCGGGACAGAAGCAACCGACAATCCCGCAGCACCAGGACAATTGCACGGCGTGCACTCTCCAGTGGCTCCGAACCCCGGGACCGATGGACCGCTTGCTCCGAACAACTTACCAGACGCGGCAGTCGCGGGCCCATCCACGGCAACTATCACCCAACCAGCCAACATCCCCGGAGGAGCAGGGAACGCAAATCCCGGTGATGGAATGAATACTGCCCTTCTAGACCTGATGGCAGCGGTTCAAGCAAGCACACCACCCTTCGGCCCGACGGCAGCAGATCCTAACCCTCCAGGAGGAGGTATAGCCCCCGCAGCCGTGGGTGTTGGTGGATTTCTTCCCCAAATTCCCCACAACCACCAAAATATCTTTGCTCAACAACAGCAACCAATGGTCCAAGGAAACATGCATAACCACTTTCACCACCCTGCGGCTATGCCCCCTCCCCCTCAACAAACTCACAACCAAAATCAGCCCGCCCCAGGCATAGGAGTCTCGCTCGGGCCCAGACGTCGCAATAATTCACCGGGAGGTAGGACCGGCAGCGGTGCTACGGCTGGTAGGCCCGGACGTAGGATAGCGATGTTGGATGGACCGAGGGGCTTGTGCGAAGGTTGTGGCAGGGAGGTCTGGCTTTGCGAGAATTGTAATAGGTATTGGGTCGTTACGTGTGGTGGGTGTGCTAGTCGCGGCTGATTGATTTTCTTTCCTCTTCAACTATTTGCTCTTTTTTTTTGCCATCAGAAACGAAAAAACCAACTAGCTTTTGAGAAAGGTATAATAGTCTTTTTTTTTTCTTGCTTTTTTTTTACTTTTTCCTTCCTTCTATCTCTTATGTTTTACTACATGAGGAAGTGAGGAAACACACATGCGCGCAGAGAGAGCTATATTTCTCGTGTTGCTGGAAAGGTCATTTGTTTGTTTTCTACCTGTTATCATTATCATGGGAATTTCTCGGTTTCTTTTTTTTTCTTTCTGGTCACAACAAAATTGGCAACAGGATACTGTGTATCTTTTTTTTCTTTTTTCTGCCTGTCTCTTTGTTCGTCTTTATATCTCTCTTTATCTCTCTGGCTTCCTTCCTTCCTGCCTTGGAACGATGCGATAACTCACGAACGAACGAATTGCTCTATCATATGTAAAACTCCTGATGACAGCAAACGACGACGAGGTTGACGAAAAATCGAAACTCGATAAAATCAAAAATCAAAAATCATACCCCATGTATGTCTGGGGAGAGGAATGAGCGTTGCTTTTTCATCTTCATTTTCATTTTCACTTTTTTCTTAGATGGGAATCGGGAGTTGGGTTCTTACTTTATTTTATTTTTGCTCTAGCACTATGGCACTATGGATTGTGATTACGTTTAGTTGGTGCTAGTTTTTCTTTTTTCTTCCCTTTTTCATATGTTTTGTCTGGGATTGGATTGGATTGGATTGAATTGAATGGAATGGAATGAGATTTGCGATTTTTTTATGTTGTGCTGCTTGCACCTTCTTGGCTGTCGATAGGGAAATGCTGGATTGAATTGAATGGAATCTCATAACTTACAGTGCCTTGCTGCTCTACTCTACTAATAGCCTTTTTTTAAGTCTCCGGAATGTGAGTTACATGTTCTTGAGGCCAGGTTACGGTATCTCTCTCAATATTTAATGTTAGTGAGGCTTTTAATGATACCATAACTGAATCGCCTCTGTTTCTTCCATTCCGGAGACTGAAAAAAAAACGGCTAGCACTTTGCTCTGGTCTGTGATTTTTATTTTTATTATTAATGGCTGATTGCTTTCTTGCTTGTAACTTATCTTGGGAGAAAAGGAACTCTGCTTGTTGGATCTGGGTGTGTGTTTACCAGTGCTCTTGGGGCGAGATCTCGGGGTTTACTAGCTTGACATCTCAAGCTATGATGTCTCTATGATATCTATTTCTTCCTCTATTCTTCCCTACTTCTTCACTCCCTTTACCACTGCATCACTCATTCTTATCCTGATACTTGAACCCTCCTTCAAATAATCCAATGCACTTCTTAGAGTACTGTTCTAGTACTCCCAAAACCCCATCATCACCATCTATCACACCCCCATCTACTCTTACCACCCCACCCCACCACACCCCGCTAACTTACATCCCAACCTCCCCCTTTCCAACCACCTCCTTCAGTGTCTCCCAAAAGAGTGACATCCCATGATTGCACTCTTTGCAACGCAATCCACCAACGTTACCCGCCTCTTTCTATCTTTAGTTTTTTTTTTTTTTACCTCAATGACAACCTGACGCGATGATGTAGTATCATATCAACTACCCAGGAGCGTATCTTAAGTAGTAGATGATCAGAAATCAAAGTAGTCGAGGGATATATATCAGTGGATTTGGGAAGTAATGGCTGGGATTTAAGAAGTGTATTTTGGACAATGGGCTGTGGGCAGCTGGGATATACTAGTAAAGGTCACTCGGGGGAGGGGGGAGGGGGGAGGGGTTTGCAGATAATTAGTCGTGGGGAATACAATTTCTCCTCTCCCCTCACACACTCCTCGACAACCAATCACGACATAACCCAACCAGTACAAAACCAATGATTGATGGCCCATGACTCCAGCATTTCTTTAATCAGAAAACTAACACGATGCCCGCCGAAAAAAAAAACCAACGTGGGTCAAAATGCCTCACGTCCGCTATAGAATGCCCGCAACCAACACATTTATAAAAAAATAAACGGTTCAAGCCTGCCGGAATACTCGCCCGGCCCAGCCTACGGTACTTGAAAGTTGCGCCGCGCTCAACGTTTCACAACCCACTCTGCTAAGTGGCGCGAAGCAACCGTCGAGTCAATAATTGGTTTTCGATTTTGTGTATATCTTGTATCTTCTAGGAAAAGCTTCACTGCAATCATTGACTAACTTGTAGCTGCATTCCGGAACATTTTTCTTGAAAGTCGTGTAACCCTGAGCCGATATTTTGTGTGAAAAGCCATGGATCCAGTCACGCTGTACTGGGCACATGAGCAAAGGAAGTCACGAAAGTGAAAATTTTCACTCCTGTTTTTTTTTTTTCTTTTCTTTTTTTTTCCTTTTCTACTTTAGTAGGCAATCCATTTCTTTCTCGTCGTCTATTTTGTTTAAACTCTCCAGTTTTGTCACTGGATGTTATTGGTTACGGGCATTCTGGATCCCATGTTTTTTTTTTTTTTTTTGGCAGGCATCATATTAGGTTTCTGTTTTTATTTTATTTGGTCTTTGCAGATACGTGCTTATCCGGGTAGAGATACTGTAGTATCCAATTCGCTCTGTTTCCCAGCGAGGCTTGGTTTCTGATTTAAGCTACCGTAGGGAGTGCGGGGATGGTGTTACGGCAGGTGTTGAAATCATTGGATGCCAGACTGTTGGTAGTGTGGGGAGGGAAAATGGTTTGGGGATAGTGTAGGAAAAATTAGGTTTTATTTTGTAGACCTAGGTAATTGTAGCTAGGTTTTCATTGGTGGGATGTAGTTTTGTTTTATGGGTTGCCATGTCGTGGATTCCTTTATAATATTGATCGTCGGACGAATAACAAGCCCGTGCAGGGCAACATTTGATACAAAAAAAAAACAGTATTACACAAGTTGTTTCTGTACACAACCTAGCAAACCATCGCATACCCATATAACCTGGAATCTAGCGATCGAAATTACTGTTTTCATCATGAAGTATCAACCTTTGAAGCTTCTCAAGAAATGCTTACACCCTTAATCAATCACAGCCAGAGGAAGAGCTTCCCAACTCCTCACTAGCGCCTGTTTATTTCCATATGCTAGCACTTATTTTCTACAATATATAGAACCACATCACGGAGCTTGGCACTTTGGAGACGCTCATTTGTTGGCTCGGCGGTCACTACGGTTTGTGGGTGTCCAACTTCAGCTCTGCCACGCGAGTACATGCGCGTCGACGGTTTTGGGGATTTACTGTTAAGATCGATATTTAGCTCATGAGACGGATTTGGAGTTGGATGATAAACGGCTCGCCCTATGGCAGTTGTCGCCCACTGTAGTACTTGGACTCAAGTAGTGATGGACACGATCAGATCATGCTCAAGTATTGCTCGATCAGATAATGCTTGAGCAGAACCCTCATGATTTGCTCCATCAGCTCGATCAGGGCTATTCCTCGATCATACTCGAGTATGCGCGATCATGCTTGATCACTCTGTCTATATATATATGTTTTGGTAATCATGTGATATCATCTTTTAGTATAAACACTGTCTACCCCGCACACTCAATAATATATTCTCAACAAGACTCTCTACTGTTAATCCTTCGCTACACTACCCTTCGAAATTCACTTTATCAAAATGTCCTCACTTTCCTCGTCCCCTGTTCCATGGCAAGTGGCAGAAACAGTATTGGATTCTGCAAGCGAACATAATAGCGCCAATGACTCCAGTTCAGTCACAGATTTCCGTGATACTTTGAGCGGACGGTGGGGTATGGGTAATGCGTGGGAGCCGCCGTAGTAGATGGAATGCTGCTAAATCGATACGGCGCAAGCGGAACGGTCTCCGGCTAGGGAAACTGGAGATGACACTGAAGGAAAATGAACTGCGGAAAAGGGAGAAAGTATGTTTGTTGTTGTGTTGCTATGTACCTAGAAGAAGAACGAATCTCTAACTAAAAACAGGTTGTGGTGGCCGATTGGTCCACCACACTTGTCAACGGAAACCAGTCCTCTCAGGGCATCAAACCTCGCTATGCCCCAACCTAACACTAATGCTAATATACCATGATGGGATTACTCCACCAGTTTAATGATAGGATCATCGGTGGAAAAGAAGAATTACCATTCAACTATACTCGACCATAATCGACTATACTCGATGACTCGATCAGGGTCTACCAGTTTGCTCGAGCATTCGATCATGGGGTCCTCTCGAGCAGATCATACTCGAGCAGAACCCCCATAATCTGCTCAATCATGCTCGTATCCATCACTAGACTCAAGCCTTCCGTTGGGGTTAACCCAGGTCGAAAACGGGCGGACTCGACTCGATCCAAGCTCCGCGGATATTGAACCCAACCCAACTAATCTAAGGAAGGATAATGCTGGTTTACCCAACGAACCCGTTGGGTCAATGTACAAAAAAAGAGAAGAACTAGTCACGGAAAAATATATAAATACATTAGTGTTAAATATTATAATACAGAATTGATGATGAGAATAGACAAAGTAGTGAGTGATTGGATGTGATGCGGAGAAGAATCATGATTGTCTATGACCTGATGGTTCAACTTTGACTAGGAGGAC
Source organism: Choiromyces venosus 120613-1 (assembly GCA_003788595.2). NCBI lineage: Eukaryota > Fungi > Ascomycota > Pezizomycetes > Pezizales > Tuberaceae > Choiromyces > Choiromyces venosus. The sequence goes on from ML120356.1 coordinate 1,181,727, forward strand.
TGCCCACTTCGGTGGCACTGAGTTGACTGGATTGTCTCTGGGTTATATGGCAGGGCTTGAAATAGATCCGTCTTTTATAAGATGAACCTAACTAGACACTTGTCAGCCGAGCGGATTAGCTGAAATTGCTCAGTCCAGCACCCCCACCACAGGTGATACTTACAGGAAGCAAGAGTTACACTGAATCAGAGAGAGCAGAGACATGGCAGGCTTGGAAGAAGGTCTTCAATTTCATTCTCCTGTATACAGAGGCTGTGTAGGAGCTAGGTATCTAGTTAAGAAGAGTTACCTCCACCATACATCCATTTGTTACCAGGTCAAACAGTACAATGCAACCTTGCAGTGACCACCCCAGAGAGAAGTAATACGGGGAACATTAGGTACAAAAGGTGAATTGGCTACTATGAAGAACCAATGGAAGGGAAAGGTTGATAATCGCGGTCTAATATATTCACCCGTCCCTCACAATCGATTAGCGTCCGACGATACCGATTAGCTGCTAACTCCTTGATATAGCGTCCTAGATTGCTGAGAAAGAGGCCCCAATTGCAGGGAATGTGATGGTCATCCTCAGGAGTGACATCAATGAAGTCACTCAGGAAAAAGTAAATAACTGTTGTATCAACGATAGTAAAAAGGCTCTATATAGGTCAGCTTGAACTACTTCGCCTGCTTTAAGGAGCAACTTACAAAGCGACCTCTAGTGCGAGTGGCCAATCCAGACACTGGATCCCGCCTCCACATCTCGGTAAACCCACTGATCCTTCCTACCCAAGAGAACCCCTTGCGATCTGCTGGTTTGATTTCGTCATCCTGTGCTATTTAGGTGATTATACCGGAAAAGGAAATGGCCCAAGTTCTTTACCAAACTCCTCAGAAGCCTCCAAAATCTAAACTCCTTTTGTAACCTGGGACTTATGTTATACTCATTTCTCTCTCACACTCCCCGATCTGCAATTCTTCTTTGGTGATAGCTTCTATGCCAAAAAACCGTGAAATTCAGGAACAAACATAGGGACGAAGAAGAATGAGATGTACTGTAGCTTTGGTGAAGACAGTATGAACGCTACGACATTACTGGTGTTGTATATTGCTAGGAGCCAGGACGGGGAAGGTAGAATGGAAATGTTTGTGGTTCTTGTCCATATTTTGAGTTTAATTGACGACAGATGGTTACTATAGGCGAGGCCAACGTGAAGTACTAAAAACACCTTAGGTGGCGATTGTGTGCTAGGAGTAAGCTCTGAGCACGCCCGTGAGGGTGGAAGCGGGTAGGCAGCTGCTATTTCAGGATCAAAGAGCGTTGGTGGGAGAGGAAGCTTAGGGGGTAGTGGGATCCGGTCTGTTATTCTAGAGATCTGCTGAATCCGCAGATACATTGGTTTGATTTCGATACTCTTGTGACGATCGCTGCTGCCGTCGGTGTCGATGGGACGCTTGAGGCAGGCGCTCGAGTGTAGAACATTTCGCGGCAAGGCTGGCCATATGTGCAGAAAGGCGCTGGACGTAGCTCGAAGCTACAGAGTCCAGAGAGCTCAGGTTGTCGTTAGCGTATTTTTGTTTCTCTTCTTCTTCCTCATCGTCATCGGCAATGGCGGTGGCTTCGATGTGATCTTATCTTGATTCGTGCGCTCAATGACTGTTGGAAAAGCGTCTAGGATACGGCGGATCGTCGCCTCCTCACCTGTAGGGGATCCATAGGTGTCGGGTTCTAGAGTGTCGTTTGGAATTTCGACTGGAAGTACGTTTAGCTGTGGTGGCAAGTACTGGGCTTTTGCTGGAGCGTTAGTTTCATTTCTAAAAGAAAAGGAGGTAGGGAAAGGGAGCAAACTGGCTGTCGGCTGGGAAAATTTTCGTTGCATGGTGGGAGCGGGGTGGGGGATGTTATCGTAGTGGGGCGGGTGGTAAGAGGGAGGGAAGTAAAAGGTGAGCGGAACTACCGCTGAAAGGTTGTTCAGATGATATGGGGCTTGGGTGCGTGAGCTAAGAGAGCGTCCACCTCGGTTATATAGTGTTTGCCTAGGGTCTCCTCTTGCAACCGTCTGCCGGCCCCGCGACTTACCTACAACGTTAGCACATCTCCTACAACTCACATTGAGCTCTCTCTCTCTCCACTTGTCTCGAGCAGCTCGGTATTTGGCCGTGAGATTATGTCTGACAAAATATTTCGAGAAGTTTTGAATGCGATTCAGAAGCGTAGTCCCGAGCTGTTGATCTTCAATGATGTGGATCCCGATGACTTTGCCGATGTCCTGAAAGGCTTACGACGTCGTACCAATTACCTTGAGAGACGTTCCTTTAGGTAGCCCAACTACTCCCTTCTCCTTTATTCTTCATTACTAATTAACTCCCCCAGAATCCACTGGTTTGCCCCCGACAAGATATTAAAGGTCGTAATGCCATCGCAGTTGCACGAGTGTGTTGCAGCGTGGCTTTTCGAAATGATCACGGCAGCCCGGGGGCAGGGGCTTATTCCACAAGCTTGGGATGAAACAATTGACATAAAGCCTTCTCCTAGTTTGTTGCCAATTGCTCCATGCTCAACTACTGAAATCTAGCTAATCAGGGTTACTAGCATACAATAATTTCATTGGCGAATATGCAGGCTCAGTGAAGGAGGCAGATTTAACCTTCATACCTCGTGTAGGTCCCGAGAGGGCACAGAAGGCAGCATTCCCCTCTGTTGTCTTAGAGTCAGGCTGGAGTGAGTCTGCTGAACAACTGCAACGAGATGCCAGACTCTGGCAAGTAGGGTCAGGACGAGAAGTGAGAGTCGTACTACATGCCAAATTTTATCAGCCCAACCAGCAGAACCAGGTTCGACTTGTTTTGTCCATAAACCGTGCCCGTCCGGGTGGACACCCCACTCCAGTTGAGCATTATGCAAGTCTCTTTTGTATCCTCGATACTACCAATTTCTTTACTAATGTGTTAATTGCAAGTGTAGGCCATCCTTCCCGTCCCCGTGGATCCCCCACCGAACCCCTCCATTTCGCTGGATGAATTCTATGCAGGGGATTGTCCTCCTACAATGGACCCAGCAACTCACGTTCCGCTTGACCTTGCAAGGCTTCGTGTTAGAGCAGCTCAGGAGATCGAAGAGCGAGGCAACATACCTGCCGAGTAAAATTATGTGCAGTGGATACGATTCCCTCACCCAAGACCCAAGCACTCGAGCATGTTGCCGGTCAACCAAAACCTGCCCTCGTTGCTAATACTCACTATTTCTTTTTAATCAATATTTCCAATTGTGAATTTAAAAAGATACTTTGCTGTGTTTGGCGCTTGCGGAAATCCCATGTGTATTTTTTTCTCAGTATTTTTTACAGCACTATTTCTTGTGAACCTGTCACTATTAGGTTACACATTGCTTCCTGCACTTTCCTTTCCGCATTATTGGTTCTAAGGTACTGAGAATTAGGAAAAAAAATGATTTCGATTGCTCTTTTAAGTGTTTTTGACCTCTAAATCACGGTTTATTTCTTTTTCCAAATCAAACCCTATGACTTTCCACCGTGTATTTATCTATTATATCCTGAAAGACAGACCTGCGTTCTAAACCTCCCGGAACATCCGGTACTAAGGAAAACTCGGGGGAGAATGGTAACTCCGAACGATCGAACAGCAAAAAAGAAAAAAAGAAGGAAAGTCTAGATTTCTTGTTTTTTTTTTCAAATTCTGAATTTGTAGACAGATAGGGACTGACAAAGGCCATCTTCTACTCGTACAATACATCCTTACATTCTTGCGCAATTGGTTTATGTTGCAGCTCAAGTCTCCTTTTGGGCGGCATATCCGCACTACACTTCACTTTCCTTGGCTCCACTTATGACACGGTATATATTCCCACCTTACGATAATCTACACTACTCCCTGACCCACCCAGGAATGTAAAGAAAAAAAAATCTTATAAAATCAATCCATTAAATTCATAATCCCCTCCCCCTTTTTTCCCCTTTCCCCATCTGTCAACCGGCAGGGGGAGGATAAAAGAATGATACACGAATCGAACAAAAAAAAAACAATCGCAAGTCCACAAAACCAAAACTAAACAAACATAGAAAGAGCAAAGGAAAAAAAGAAAAGACGTCACGGACGTATAGCTTTTTAATCGATTGATGGGAAACAAACACACAGAAGAGATACTGTAGGAGAGGTTGGTAGTGACTGTTTTGTTCGATGGATAAGGGAGGGGATGCCGAGTGATACTTGTGGTATAAGGAACAGGAATAGGAACGGGAGGTACGACACATAAGAAAGAGAAAGAAAGAGAGAAAAAAAAAAGGACCAAACTCCGGGAGTATAAAAATGGTGGAGAATGTTACGTTAAGAAATGGAAAGAAGAGATAGAAATAGAAAGGATAAGGGAGAAAGGAGGAAGAATGTTGTAATGTAAGAAAAGGGTATCAGAGATAGATAGGACAGGGAATAGCCATAGACAGGGATAAGAATACAATACAACGAAAGGAGACTATTGTTTTTTTCGTTTTGCGTTTGCGTGACGGGGGCGTAAGCTATCATCATTATCATCTTCATCATCTTCATCATTATCAAATGAATCACTGAATGACTGACTGAGAATGAAACAAGGCAAGGAAAAGAACAGTGCTACGCTACGCTAAGCAACCAACCAACCAAGCACCAAAGAAATAAAGAACTCAATATCTCCAGACACCCTCATCACCTTCCCACCCATCACCTCTATTTTCCCCTTCTCCTTCACTCCTAACCAAGACAACCCCCGCACCTCCACCCCCCTTCTTTGCAGAAAACGCCTCATACCCCGCCGCCCTTCTATAATACCCATCGCCAGCAGCGCTCCCCCTATCATCACATTCACTGTCCCCATCATCTCCAAAGGTCTGCCAATTCTTACTAGAACTAGCACCAGTATCCGTAGTCCTGGTCGAACTTCCCGAGAACATCCTGGTACTTTCAGTATCTCCATTTGAGCTCGAAGATTCATGCTAGCTCAGACTTTTAATGGGTGGTTTCGGATATGCCATCTTCTTTAGTTGGTGCGGTGTTGTTCCATCCTCATTATAATAGTCGATAGAAGGGGAGCTAAATTGCGATTCTGGGCTAACGCTGCGGACGCTCATGACTGTGTCTTCGCGGGTAATGGTTCTACCAGTACTCGATGGACGTTGTGATTCGCGCTCGCGCTCACGTTCCCGTTCGCGGTGTTTTTCTTGCTGCTGGCGGAGGTATGGGGGGAGTTGTGGTGGGCCCATTGGCTGTGAAGGGAGGAGTTGTCCAATGCGTGGTGGGCCGCCGAGTATGGTTATACCTGTACTGCGCTCGAGTTGCTTGACGGATTGGGAGCGGATGAGTCTTGTGGATTTATCCGATGTTGAGGAGGTAGCGTCCGGGAATGAAGACAGTGAGACTGAGGTGCGGAGTCGGGTGGGTGTTCTAGCGCCGGAACTTGCGTTACTGGACGCAGTGGAGGCGTTGGAAGTGGTCGAGTATGAGATTAGAAGACGAGCACTTGCAGCGGGTGTCCGCACGCTATGGGATCCACTGAGTGATGCGGTGACACTTCGGCCGCTGGATCTACCCACTGATGCAGACACCATTGATGCTCCTCCGGTAGGAGTCTCCGAGCGCACAGGAGGGCCACTGGGGATCTTTGGTCTAGACGAAGGTCTCGGTTGTCCAGATCCGGCAGTGTTAGATCTAGCACGCTGGATAGAACCAGTAGCTGGTGGAATCCATTTTCCTGCTGCTGCTGCTGCCTTGGCAGCCGCCTGAGCCGGCGCGGGTCCTTTACTTCCCACTCTGGATTGAAGGACAGGGCTCATGCTGATCAGGGGTTGCAAGTATGGCTCTCCATTGACCAAGAATGGCTCGCCGTACTCGTCTTCCCAGTCTTCGAGAATCTTCTTCAAGTCTACTTCTACCTTTGGAAGTTCCTTGGCGATTCGCTTACGCATCTTCTCTTCACGCAGAAGACGGGCCGGGTCCCGATTGCCAGAACTGCCGCGGGAAACGAGACGGGATGAATCGCTTGCTGAGATGGCTAGTTGCTTGCGGTCGCTGACGGGAGAGCGGTGCTTGTCGATCATGCTGATTATTGGAGCACGCTCATCTAATAGAAGCTGGAACGTTGGTTTCATTTCTAAAAGAAAACGAGGTACGGAAAGGGAGAAAACTAGCTGTCTGTTGGGAATCTTCGTTGCATGGTGGGAGCGGGGCGGGGGATGTTATCGTAGTGGGGCGGGTGGTAAGAGGGAGGGAAGTAAATCTGCCCACTGAGTAAGATTACGTGCAGCAGATACAGATATGAATGTATCTTTATAGATGACAAAGAGGTTTGTTGAAGGACTAACTCCCCAAAAACAAGTGTTGGGAATCTACATACTTATAGACATAATCCCAAAATAGCGAAGAATAATACAACATAATGGGGTGGCGAACATGCCCGGAACTCATGCAAACTTCCCATAACTTTCCCCAGCAGTGCGCAAAATTCCATGACAGGCCCAAACATCGCCGAAGACAATTTCCCAAAATCCTATCCTCCGACCTAAATCCTATCCTCTCTCATTTCGTAGCTCCTATATCCTATGTCCTATGTCCTCGCGCATTTTATCCAATTTCCGATGCCTCTAAGTCTGCCAAAATGAATGAGTGATTGCCTGTGATTTGCAACAATTATTTGTGATGGTATTGTGTGTGGACAAAATTAACCGTGCATCAACGGCGGGAAAATCTTTGGCGATGACGACCACACTCCCCCACCAACCGACTATCATGAAAACCAAAAAGAAATTCAAAAATGTAAATACATTGTAGAAATTAATATTTGGTATACCATCCATCAGCCTTAATAATTACCTCTATTCTATCCACTATTGACTCTGCCAAAGTATCAAAAACCTTAGGGTTCAAAAGTTCCCTACAATATGTGATGGCCTCCTCTATTGTCTTTTTGACCTCATTGACAGGCCCCTTTAGCAGAACAGCTCAGGATAGTGCTTATGAAGCTTATTCTTCACCAGAGACCAAACATTTTCCATTGGATTGAGGTCTGGTGAATAGGGAGGGATTTTCATAAGATTAATGGCATGCCTTCTGAGCTAACTCTTAAAGGGCAAGTGAGTCTTTGCATTATCAATAATCAAAAATACCTCTTTCTCTCCAACCTCTTCTCTGATATCCTCCCATATCCCTAACAAGTCAAAATAATTATAAACATTAATCATTGACTTTCCAGTGACTCCACCCCTAGCAGAAGCAGTATCAGGAAACATAGGTAAAAAAAGACCATAAGTTTGACCATAAAAAAAACCAGTCATCTTGTGGTTAATCTTTCTTTCTCCTCTCCTAGCAGCAGGTTCAAGACAATTCTTGTCCTATTTTTCTTTTATGTATTTAAATACTGATTTTCTCTTCTTTCCTCCTCCTCTTTCCACAGCCACCTCATCCCAACATATTGCTTTCCTTCTTCACATCTCCCTTGTCCAATACCTATAGGCTAGTACCTATTCCAATCTCTCTTGAGCTAGATCCTTATCTAAATAAACTCTCTCTTGTACCATCCACTTTTTAAGATACTTTTGTGCAAATCATCTCTTCACTGTTTTAACAGAAACACAGGGAGCAGCTCTCTCAGCAATCTCAGAGTAGCTGGTATGACAATTCTTGAGTTTCCTCCACTATAGCATCATCTTGTAACTTGCTAGTTTTAGGATGTCTTTCTCTACCCTCATTCTCCTTGCCCTCTTGATCTCCCTTTGTAATTGTGTTTCTGACAGTAGTAAATAGGATGTTAAGGTAGTGGGAAATTTGGTAATTTCTTATTTGAGGCTCATTTAACTTGAGAATTCTCCTCCTGGTAAACTCATAGAGGTATTTGGAGGGAATAGTCTTTTTGACATAACTGCGAAGAATAGGAGGCATAGTTTATTGAATAAAGGAATTAGGCAGAATAGTTTACTAGTAGTTTTGGTTGATTTAGAGAAATTTCTTTAGGTGGTGTTGAAAGTGCTAGGTGATAAGGAGGGTTGTGTTGCCATTGATTATGGGTAGGCAGTTAATTTTCTAAGTTATCCACAGGCAATATTATAGGTTATTGTATTTTGTCAGATATTAAAAATACAACCCATTTTTAACATAACCTCTCTAGAGTAGCTACTAATACATACTAGAGTAGAAATATCTTTGTAACAAGGAGAAAAGAGAAGCTGAGCTGAATTATTCTAAGAAAAAGTAGTAATTCTAGTACTATAATGCATTACAAAAAAAAAAAGGAAAAACAAAAAATAGCAGACATGGATTACTGTGCTCCAGATGTTGGAACCATTCTATCTCTCTTTAGAGAAAAGAGAAAGCAAAAGCTATCTATTTCTATCCATCTTTACAACTTCTTAGGCTTTTTAGTATCTGTATCTTCCTTTCTTTGAATATATTCATACAAGCTTCTGTGACTTGCTTCTCAAGGTGACCTAGTTGTAGGTAGTGATGTGTATGATTAGATCATGGTTGAGTTTTACTTGAGCAGATTATGCTCAAATAAAAGTACTGCCTGACTATACTTGAGTATGCTCAATGATGCTCATATATGCTGGATTATAATCAATCACTCTATATATATGTCTTAGTACTCATCTGATATCATCTATTAGTATACAGTAGAACTCTATAAATGATGAATATTGGTTATCAAACCTTTCCTTAATGGCAGGAGATTATCTTTCTGTTCCTACAATAAGGTACTACTAGGGCCTTCACTGCTTGTCAACCTTTGCCTGTGTCCTCTTCGATATTCAAAACTCCAAGAAGATATCTTTCATATCATGAAAATGATTCAGATATTGTTCTATATAATTCAAGGTCTCAGGTATATGGTTTTGATATTGGGCCATCAAAGTGAAATTGAGTAATGACCTGATGCAGGTGAGTGCAGTTTTGAATGGTAATACTTGCATACTCTCAGGCTGCCTCAATGCCAGGGCAGGAACGCCCAAAAGACAATGACCAAGGTTTCTCATCTTCTTTCCTTGCCACTGCGTAACCTCTGGCTATGCTTTTTTGGGCACAAAGAATTCTGGATATAGTGGTAAAGCCTTCCAGGCATTATCAAAAGACTGCAGTCATGCATGTTTCTTAAGGACTCCCTGAACCTAGTCCATCATATACTTGAATAGTCCTAAATAAACTGTATGGAGCAAATCTGGCTTGTGTGGATTGGGTGCTGAAACCTGTTGAAGCTCATGAAAACCATTCCATCCTATCTTGATATCAAGTGCATCAAAGGTGGCATTCATGCCTCACAACCAAGAGTGCGTCGACCAATGCTGATTTTCTTGTTCAGGACATTCATATGTGGCATAATCTCATGTCTGATATGTCTCTTGTGTATCGGTTCCTAATGCATCAGGAGGAACCTGACATTTCAGACAGGTATTAGATTTTACTCCATGTGGTACAATGTTTTCCATGCAGTCTACAATCTATGCAGACAAGATAGGAAAGCACCATCAACCCTTTCTATCAGCACAGTCCATTGGAACACTGTCAAGCACCACATCTTGTAATGGTGACAGTATGAGTTCAAATACACCTTGTAGTGTGTTGGCATTGATTTGTCTCCACAGGGTGTCTGCTGAAGAGGACTGTGTGCACTTGGACAGAATGGGCAATAGTGTAAGAAGGAGAACTGCCATTGATCCAGGTCTGTCATGCCTAGTTGATAGGAGATTTCCGGTCATAATACTATAGACAAGACATGCTTTCTTATTACCTGAGAAGTTGGTAAGATGTGTCTGATCAGACATTCCAATTATTGGAACCAGAGTTGCACTATGTGGAAGTGTATCCTATAAATGGTTAACCAGTATCCTGATAAAAGATGTTGCAAAGAAGGGTGTACAGTACTTGGATGTCCTACTACCTGTCTGCTGTATGCATTTCAACATATATCCTATGTACATTCTAGTTATATTCACATTACGGCATGGAGACCAAGTCATCCCTGTATGATATCTGCCAAAGACAGTATCTGACACAGTCAAGGATGTTCCTATAGAAGAAATGCTGTGTTCTCTTGCCATCATCAACTTCACCTTCGAACTATTGTAGATAAGGACTGCTAGAGTCCAATGATTGGAGATGATTCTCAAGCATGTACATTGAACTATAGCTGACTGATGCAGAACTACTGAGATGGCTGGAAAAGAATTCATTGATCAAGACTTCAAGACCTTGCACTGAATGAACCAAGATGCAGGTTTGAAATCATGAGCTTTGGCAAATGGAGCCCATGGATCTGGCACAGAGTACAGTATTTATTCTCAAATCTACTCACATCTCCAATCATTTCCCTGGCACCTGGGTAATACCCTTGTCAGCAGGCTATCACTGAGGTGTTATGGTTGAGTACTTCAGCATCAGACTCATGCAAGATGTCATCATTCAATGTATCAGCATCATATCTAGCAGGGTCCTAGATTAGATTCATAGTCTAAATCTGCCTATTCGTTCTTGTAATTTACCTCCAGGTCAAGGAATAGGTCTGTTTCTATGTCTCTAATAGGACTCACGAAAGGTACATGTCATATGGTAGAGGCAAGTATGATGTTCAGATTTGCATGTACAGTTCACAGTTATTTCTTGTATGAACCTGCCTGCACATATCTTCAGTGACAAAATGGACATTTGACAGCCATGGTGAAAGTCTACATAGTCAATCTTAGGGGTCCTCTATATATTATGAGTTGCAGGAGTACTGTATAGTATTGATCTTGATGTGTGTCAGTGGAACACTAGGTCAAGGGGTTTGCACATGGTGAACTGTAACTAGTATCCAAACAGGCTTACCACATGTAGCTTGATGCCTTGTATCACCCCAGCTTATCAGATCACCTCATCCTCTGTATTGTAAAAAAAACTACTTCCCCTTCATGGGCCATCACTCAACATTACTCTATATCATGACACTTGTGCAAATTAGAAGCTTATTTCATGAATATTAGTTACACATCACTATAGGCTTAGGAATGTTGTTCCTGACTACATTATCAATTGTTCTCATATTATCTTTTTTATTCAGATCTGCCACAAATCCACATATCCACATATCTGTACAGCCACATGCCCTCCAGGGTAGTCCAACACACCTGAGGGTAGATACATCCCATCATACAAATAAGCTAAGTTAATTTCACAGAAAGGATTCAGAATTGGAACCCTCATTCTGGAGATCAGGTGGAGTAGTACCATTCACACAATCATGCTTCCATTTGTATGTCTGCCCCCTACCAGCACCTGGCTCTGTTTGACTCCTGAAAACAAGCCACAGCAGGGACCCATGCATAGTCGAAACCAAGCAGAGTTGGGAACCAGTCCAGAGCCCTGTAAAGTGGATTAGCTGGCAAACCCAGATGCCTGCAATTGAACCTACAGGAAAGTGAAAGTATCATGCCAAATCAAACATGCAAAACCTGGCCCCTTCAAACTGTCCCAATGGTATACTCATCATCCAGTCAAGGTCACCCTAGTCCAGGTGTGGTACCATTACGATGTTGATGAGGCATACACATAGGGAAAAGCACTCGTTATCATAATCTGTCCAGAGATTCTTGAAGTGATGGGGTAATAACTCTATAGTTGACTGTATTGTATTATGTTGTAGACTGTCAATAACCCCAAGAAGCAAACACTTTAGCTGTGTGATATTCTGGAATGAGGCAAGGAGGTCTTGTAGGTCACTGCTTGTATTTGAACTGACATCATTTGTATCCTTAGTCAAAATGGGTCCTAGGTCTTCATGTCTCTGTTGTACCCAAATGCCCCAATGGAACACCTATAGCACGAGTTCGGATAGGCATAGTGTTGTGGGTTTTTCAAGAGCCAATCCTCAGTATAATTGTGCCTTATACTGCTGGAAAGCCTTGGAGGCTGAATCTCACAGTACTTGGTAATGTTGTCTGTAGCCTCCTTCATGATCTTTGCCACAAACCCCACACCATAGATAGCGGAGGCTGGATTGTCAAATACACCAAGAAGGCGGTGATAGTTGTGATCGAGGACCACATACAGCTTACCTGCACTAATGTTGACTTACTGTTATGAGGTGCCAAGCATATCGCATTGGTCTAGGGATAGTACTTGCAGGCTGACCAAGTGTGGATGGGAATTGTGTGTCTCGATATCCATATTGAGGAAGACTTTGATAATGTTTCCTAAGAATATGTTATTTGAGTGTTCCACGACATGTACTACATGACTGGTATTGCATACCTTGCTTGTGCAAAATAACACAGAACAGCTTCTCACCCCTCTCCTTTACCTCCTCACAGGCCACTTGGTCCTCCCAGGTCAGGCATATTCCCTTATCAAACTAGCCTTCCATTTTACTATCGGTCCTTGGCCCAAGCCTTGGTTACTTGCCCTTGTGCTAAATGAGCTTCATCGAGGTAGACCCCTAATCAACATGGGACTTCACCATAAGATAAAGTATAGTATCAATTGTTACTAGCTCCTTGCTCCCAGGCCTTTGTCTTATACCGGTAGGTGTTCGGTGGTAGGGGGGACACATAAGGTTTTCCCATATACTATTATTGGTATGATGCCAGGGGAGTTGAGAAAGATGTAGTATGATATGATACATATAGAATTGTGGAGCACAAGGTGGTCTGTGAGAATACAGGCAGTTCTAGTATCATGAGTATCTGCAGAGGAGAGGCTCCACAAACAGATCTAAACCAATTGGAATGCCAATTCTCACAACCTGGGAAATCTCACAACATGGTCCCAAAGATATACAAGCTCCCAGAACCTGGGAAATCTCACAACACGGTCCCCAAGGTATACCAGCTGTGAAGCCCTATATAGAGAGATATACAGTGGTTTGTAACTTTCTCCCTCTGCTGCCCCTGAGTAGTTGGTCAGAATTAAGGTTCACAGAGGTTATCCTAAGAGGCTGGTGTATATAGAAATTGGACCAACTTGATGGAATAGTTTGGCAGTGGGAGGACATGGCTGGAGTAGGGAGATCCATAGAAACGAATATGGAGGTACACAGGAGAAGGTGCAAGGATCAGGGTACAAGTACTGGTGTCATGAATATGATGCCATGGGATGTCATACTGTCATGACAATGATGTAATGGGATGTCATGCTGTTGCAACTATAGCACAATGGGACATCATGTAGTCATGTCGCCATGAGGCATTGGTAATGTAGAAATATGTTACCAATACCTTTTGGTATCACATCAACAGTTTGGTGAAGATAAGATGTTTGTATAGTTTTTTTGTATTGTATATGATGTATCAAGTCTAATATACAGGGATCTGGGGGGGGGGTATAGGATCACTGACTATCACTTATTATTGAAGCAAAAGATTTTCCTGCAAAATGGCATTTTCAGATTATTCAACATTATGTTCGTAATAATCTAAACATTCTCAACTACGATTGGACTCAAGACTCTGGCATGAAAAAGTTAGATGAAATGAAGGTATTGCTAGAGTGGGTGGCTTAATCAAATCTAGCCATGAATGGTATTGTTTACTGACACTATTGGAGCAATAGTATTCTCGCATTGCCTGACTAGCACTAGAAGTGTCTGAAATCATCTCCTGGTATCGAGTCAATACAGCTGAACACCTAAGAGGCTGAATTCAAGCAATCTAACCTACTTGCAAATGAATGTCAGTGATGAGATGGATGGGGGTTGTAGCCTGGCTGTTCCTGACCAATTTCAAACCTTGGTCCATCTCATCACTAACATTAATACTCTAGTAGATAATCGACATACCATGAGATGACTCTAGGCTAGTTAATGATAGACAATTCCAGATGTGCATACCAAATCCAGAATACACCAGACGCCTAAGTAAGGGGGTATGGTACTATCACTATTATCACATACCAGGTACTCGAGATCAAAATGGCTAGCAATATGAGATGCCAAAGCAAGGGCATCTGATGGTATCTTTAATATCATATAGAGGCATTCAATATCACAAAAGATCCCCCATTAGTTAGCAAACTTTTAATTTTTTTTATACTATGAGAAAAAGCTCCCTATCTAAAAACTACCTAACCAAAAGCTGCTTAGCAAAAAAAAAGAAAACACTACAGAAAAAAAAGGTACAAAGGGATTATTTCCAGAGACCCTAGCATCTTGTTCCTTATCAGGGTGCAGGGGGAGTCTCCAGAGCCAGAGGAATTGGGTCAGGGGTGGGGGCGTGACAGACAGTCTACAGAGGAGCACAGTGCTATTGTGGGGCAGGGCACAAAGCAGGGACTTAGTGCAAAGGGGGGGCATCGAAGTCCAGACAACTGGTAGAGCTGTGGAGGAGGTATCAGGATCATTGTTACCAGACATGACAGGGGAAGAGCTGCCAACAGCACTGGGAGTCATAAGGAACACAGCCATCCAAGGCTACTGTCAGACAAGATCAAGCAACCTGCTGTGCTTGTCTCACTCTGACAGGCTAGGAGGTGCGCCAGCAGTGATGGGGAGGGGAGTCTGAGCTTGTGGTGGGAGGAGGGCTTGAGGGACCTAGTTCCTCATCCATTTCTTCATCCTTGTCCTATTTGTTTGTGACTAGATAAGAGAGTAACTAAAATATGATTAGGGTTAGAAACTTACATCTTTGATCACAATAGCTTATTCACCAGGATCTTGCTCCTCTTCATCCTCCTCCAGCTCCTCCTCCAGCTCCTCATCCTCTTCATCTTGTATGGCCTACCTGATATCTCCCACCCGCCCATAGTTATCACAGACCTACTGGTCAAAAAAGGAATATCTGTCATGGGCAGGTGCAGGGGTCTGGTCATGATCTTCTCCCTCATGAAGCCATGGCTTCAGGACCATCAGGTCTAAGCACTGTTTGCCATCATTGGCAGGGAGCCACACCAGGATGTTCACATCTTCATGAAGAAAGAATGGTTCCTAGAGTGGGAGAGGATCAGAGGGCACCTGACTAAGTAACCAAGTACCCTCAACAGTCACCTCAAGGAGATATCAGGAGCATCAGATTACTCTCTCCACACACTGCTACTTGACAACCCTGAGCAAACTTTCAATACTCGGTGATGCCATGACTCTTCAAGCGATTCCCTGGTCAGAGTCATTGGTACATCAGGGGTAGCCATAGAATGGGTACCCAGTTTTTCAGGCACCTGACCAATGAATAATATGGATCCTGATTGCCCATGGGTAATAAGTTGAGGTCCAATGCGATTGAGCCATTGATAATATATGTTAGCATGAGGATAGCATATAATAGATGGGAGGGGGTGATACTTACTCTTAGGTCCCTGGACCTCACTACCAACCTTCTTCCCCTCCACCAGATGATCATGCCCCTTCAATATCTACAGGTTCTGGGCCTTGTTAGGGACCAAGAGCCTGAGGTGGTGCTCAACTTCCCAGATGTCATTGGCCTGGTGCTTGTCTTTAACAAGTGCAAGCCAGACTATAACTGCAGGAAAGGAGTGAGTATACCCAATGAGTGAATCCAATTCGGATTTGGTCAGGTAGTGGAGGTCCAGGGAGTGCACAGTCAAGTACGCCTTAACATGGTCGTGCCAGGCACTGGATGTAATAGTGAATGGGCATGGGTGCATGAACTAATGCCAGCTTTTAGCATACACTAGATCATCATATTGTCCCCTATGAGTGTTGGTTTAAATGTTTCTGACAGATGAGTGTAGGTTGGGTTTCACTTACAAGGAATCCTCCACTGTTGACTTGAAAGGTAGTATCTCTGAGGAAGTTGACTGACTTGGACTGCTTGTAATGGTGCATAATAGCACTCTCCATTTCCCACTCAGCCTATGTAGTTTCACAGGCTTGGCAGCAGGATGCCTAAGAAAAAAAAGAAAAGGTTAGAAAATATCACATGATAAAACTTAGACAGACCATACTTACTTCCCCATCCACACTTCACTTCTACAAGGTTGAACCACAGGAAGCATGGGGGCAGCAGGATGGACTGAGACAGTGGGACATCTAAGAGGAAAAGAAGCATTAATATTGCTCACTCCAGACAGTCAATAGTGTAGTGGGGTATACTTACTTTCCCTTGTTGGCCAGTCATCTGATCAATATCCATGGCACCATTGGAGTTAGAGGAAGGAGAAAAAGAAAAAAGAAAGAAAAAGGTGAATGGTAGGTGGGGGGGGGGGAAGAGCCTCTGGTTAACAGATGGAAAGAAGAAGAGGAGTAGAGAAGGAGAAAAGGAGAGAAAGAGGGAAGGGGTCTTCTTCTTATCTTCCCCTGTAGTGGAGAGAAGAGAAGGGAAGGAGGAAAGGAGGGAAGAAGGGCTGGGTTTATATACCCTACTCACAGGAGGTGTGCACCTCAAGTGTGCACCTGATATGTGCAGGGTATATGAAAAACAGTGCATAAGTATTTCCTAGTTTGTTTGTATACCACATTGTACCCACAAACAATGCTCATACATCTGACAATGTTTGAGCATTGTTTAGGTGTACAATGTGGTGTACAAACAAACCAGGAAATACATACATGGGGGATAATGATCTATTCTTCTGTATATATAATATATTTAAAAATCAATTGTAATATCTACAAAGTCTAACTTGTCACTGACTTTCATAAAATAAGCTTTTAAGCTGCACTAGTGATGTGACACCAGGGGGTCACTAGTGTAGCTTAAAAGCTTATTTCATGAAACTATATATGTAGCATGAAGTCCCCAGCATGGCAACAACAGTACAGCTAAAAGAGTATTTTAGTTGTATATTCAAAAGATATTTCTATACCATTATAGGTATAGAAATATCTTTTAAATGGACAAATAAAATTGGCTTTTGACCATACTGTTGTCATGATATCAAGAGGCATCAATAATATATATTTTAGTGTTATTGATACCTCTTGGCAGTCAAGCAGCATGACATCCCTGGCATTGCCACAACAGTATGGCAAAAAACTGACTTTCATTATATATTCAAAAGATATTTGTATAAATATCATGCCATAGAAATGACTTATGGATATAGAAAAAACATTGGCTTTTGGCTATACTGTTGTCATGATACCAAGAGGTGTCAATAACATATATTTCAGTGTTATCAACACCTGTTGGCAACTGAGCAGCATGACATCACTGGCATCGCTACAACAGTACAGGGAAAAGTTGATTTTTGTTGCATATTCCAAAGATATTTGTAAACCTGTCACGGTATAGAAATAATTATTGGATCTACAAAAACAATAGTCTTTTGGCCATACAATTGTCATAATAGCAAGAGGTATCGATAACATATATTCCAGTGTTATTGACATCTCCTGGCCACTGAGAAGCATGACATTCCCAGCATCACCACAACCGTATGATGAAAAGCTGACTGTTGTTGTATATCCAAAAGATATTTGGATACCTATTATGGTATAGAAATAATTATTGGATATACAAAACAAATCAACTTTTGGCCATACTGTTGTCATGATACCAAGAGGTGTCGACAATATATATTTCAGTGTTATCGACACCTCTTGGCACCTGAGAAGTACAACGTCTCTGGCATCACCACAACAGTACAGTAAAAAGCTGATTTTTGTTGTATATTCAAAAGATATTTGTATACCTATCATAGTATAGAAATATGTTTTGAGTAAACAAAAAAAATTCTGTGTTTGGCCATAGTATTGTCCCGATACTAAGAGTCATCAATAATATATATTTCAGTGTTATCAATACCTCTTGGAAGCTGAGCAGTATGACATCCCCAGCATCACTACAACAGTACAGTGAAAAGCTGATTTTTGTTGTATATTCAAAAGATATTTGATTACCTATCATGGTATAGATATATTTATGGGATATAGCAAAAAAATGGGCTTTTGGCCATACTGTTATTGTGATACCAACAGGCATCAATAACATATAATTCACTGTTATTGATACCTCTTGGTAGCATCACTGTATGATGTACCCAGCATCACCACAACCATATAGAGACATGCCCATTTTATTTATATATTGAAGTGATATTTCTATATAATGATATGTATACAAATATCTTTTGAATAGAGAAATAAAATCGGCTTTTGGCTCTACTGCTATCACAAGAGCAAGAGGCATCAATAACATATATTTCTATGTTATTGATACATCTTAGCAGTACCGCTGCATGATGTCCCTAGCATCACCAGAACAGTACTATGATAAGCTGATTTTAGTTGTATATTCAAATGATATTACTATACCATGATAGGTATAGAAATATCTTTTGAATATAGAAATAAAATCTGCTTTTGGCCATACTGCTATCTCAATATCAAGAGCCATCAATAATATATATTTCTGTATTATTGACACCTCTTGGCAGTACAGCTGCATGATGTCCCCAGCATCACCAGAACAGTACAGTGATAAGCCAATTTTAGTTGTATATTCAAATGATATTACTATACCATGATAGGTATAGAAATATCTTTTGAATATAGAAATAAAATTGGCTTTTGGCCATACTGTTGTTGCAATACTATCTTATTTGCATAAATTAAATAGTGTCATAATATGTAGAGATATTGTACAGTGACATATATTTCTACGGCGATTGATCATGATAGCTGTAGATATGTCACCTACAATGTCTCTACATATCATGATACTATTTTATATATGCAAACTAATTTTCCCCCACTGTAGATTCTATTTTTTCTTAGGTAGAATTTTCTTAGTCTCTTTTTTTTTTTTTCCTATCTGATTTCAGAAGTTTCATTTTATTTTTGTTTCCCATTTTAGGATTTATTTAGCAGGTTTAGCTAGTAGTTCTTAGCCTGTACTTGTTAGCCACTAATGATACCAATTGACACCTCTAGCATCGACTATTGCTAGATGTTTCAATCTCGAGAGCTTGGTATGTGATACTAATGATACCATTTGATGCCTTTGCTTTAGAATCTCTCATTTCTTGCTATTTTGATCTCGAGTACCTGGTGCAGCACAGTAGACTACAGTATGTGATAATAGTAATAGCATTCAGCCCCCTTGCTTTGGCATCCAGTGTGTCACCTAGCTTTTGCTGACCATCTGAGTTGATTATCTATTAGGGTATTGACATTAGTGATGAAACAGACTGGGCTTTGAAGTTGGTCAGGAATGGCTGGACTACAACCCCTGTTCATCTCATCACTAACCTCTATGCCTGAGTATGGCAGATTGCTTGAATTCAGCCTTTCAGGTGTTCAGCTGTATTGACTCAACACCAGGAGACAATTTCAGACACTTCTGGTACTAGTTAGGCAATGTGAGAATACTGTAGTCCCAATAGTGTCAGTAAATAATACTATTTGTCACTAGATCTTGTTAAGCTACACAACCTGACAACACTCTCATTTCCTCTAATTTTTTCCTGCCAGAGTCTTGAGTCCAATCATAGTTGAGAATACTTAGATTATTACAAACATAATATTGAATACTCTGAAAACACCATTTTGCAAGCAAATTTTCAGCTTCTATCACGAGTGATAGTCAGTGATCCTGCACGTCCCCTCCCCCTCATGGGGAGCTCTGTATAAAGACCTGACACATGGTATACAACACAAGAAAACTGTACAAACATCTCATCTTCACCAAACTATGCTTGAGATAGGTACGATTTTACTCCGACCTGAATTCTAACTCACCTTACTCTAACTAGCCTATTACACCATGAATAAGCAACAGCCCAATACATGCAGTCAGCCAGTGCTGCACATTGGCACTGTATATAGAGGTAGATGTCACATGCAACCCAGTACCATTAGATCAGGAAAAGGGATACTCAAAATGTGTCAAAAGGTATCTCAAGACATGTCCTCAACTCGATATTCTTCTCCATCCTCAATTGTGAGTCTACTAGGAGGAGCACCGAAGTGCCCACAGCAGGGCACAATGCTGACCACAGCACATACAGAACCTGAAACTGAACCCAATAACCAACCAAATACCAAAACAGTGTATCTATCAGATGATAGTAGTGATGAGTACCAAATCTCACAATGACTAGACAAAACAGAATCAGACACTGAACATGATGGAGAAGGCATCAATATTGCAGATGGTCCCAGATCAAGGCATGATCATGGCTCACAAGTAGCTAAGAGAAAGGGAGACAATCAAGTGAGAACTCTAGGCATTTCAACCACATCAGAGTCTTAGGAGATAGGTCCTGCTTGGCATACAACCGTGGATCTTGGACACATAATACAGTAGAGAGCCTACAGTCCTCCAATGTTCCCATCATCCTGTGATGTACGGTTGTTGTCCCCACTGGGTAGCCTGCATGGTCCTAAGTCTGGTACCCTGATCTTTACTCTAGCTCCTCACTCATGGCAAAATCTAGTGACAGGTGTAGAAAGGTCCATATTAGATGATGTGAAGACTCTGATTCTATGGTATACCCTGTTTGAGCAGCCACTGCCAAATATTCTTGCTCTGACAGCCTAGGTGCACAAAGTTTGAGATGCCACACTTGTTAATATTGCCAGTGCAGAAAACATTGAACCCTCTGAGCAGTGTATAAGTTTGGTCAATGGACTCAGGCAGATATGATGCAATGCAGAATGCAATAGTAACATAGAAAGATATACCAAAAACACTTTGGGGTATGATTCCAGTTTGTACATGAGGTCAAGAAAGAGATTGTGGAGTTATACAGTCTGCCGGATGATCACACAGCTATTGCATGCAGAGTCGATTATCTGCTACAATGGGATAAGTTTATGTGTGACCTAAGAGGGTACAATGTTTGTCTCCACTAGACAACTACCACATAGTGACTACTACTGACTGTAATTGGACATAACATAGGGCCTGACATTATGATTCCTTGTGCTCCAGATTCCTGAGGCAATTTTTGGTAAGTACTTGGCAGGGAAGAAGATGCAAGATATTGTGGATCCGTGGTTTCTTATGCGCATCAATGGCACTATGATCTGCTTGATGTGCACCATAATCTGCCATACACTGCATGCATGGTAAATGGGGATATATCAAGAACCCAGGTACTTCAAGTCTGAGGCAGCTGGGGGTGAGCCTCTGAATCATCCAACTGTTCATTTGAGACTGAGGTTGCTAACCTGTTACCAAATATACAAGACCTTTTGGACCAGCAAAAAGAAACTTAGGGTAAGTGCCCATAGAGGATCCAGGATATGATTGTGCAAAATATTCAAGAAACAATGGATAAAAGGGTTGGGCAAGTTCACAGGGTACAGTGGGACTACCATGAAAGATACAATGATGATTGGGAAGTTGTAAGCACTGAGCTCAAGAGTCAGATATCCAACCATACTTCTACACAGCTGGTACTGCAATACACTAATCACAGGAGCTTGGACCTAGTGGGACATCAGGAACATTGGAATCTGTTGCCTAAAATTGATAGCTGGTTTGACTTGAGCCCGACATCAGTAGCCTGGGAGCTTCAGTTACAAGGTTCAGGTCCTCTAAGTTTAGATGATTCTCAGGAAGTGCAAGCAGCACCAGCAGGGATCCCTTCTCTATCTTGTGGGGTCTCATTGTGGCTTGGAGATTCTCAGAAAATGCAAGTAGCCCCAGCAGGGATGTCATCATAACCTGGATAATGATGGGTGGGGGGGTGAGACCATTACCCAAGGTTATTCAGGGGAATTAAGAACATGTGAAGATTATGAGTAATAGATTTAATTTAGCTTACTATCATGACACCACAATACAAACCAAAGGACGTAGTGCAATGGAATAATCAGGGTAATATTCACTGTAGAATCTATGAAAAGCAGCCAGCTGGAGGTTGTTAGGGCAATCACAATGTAGTATATTGGATATCAAGAGGATGTTGGGAAGATTGGACAATACCTGATGCCATGTACAGATAGCATCAGGGGTAATTCACCACAATTCTGAAGGTATCCTGAGGAGGTCCAGACATGAAGTAGTAGCATCAAGATGAGACATTGCAGTCAAGGTGAAATCTGGACACATTGTGCATGCAGGTGGGGATCCAGATGAGAGGAGCATCATATAGAAAGAATCTGGATAGAACAGCCTGACAATAGGTGGTGCCAGCGTGCACATTGTGAGTATCATGAAATCCTGATGCACATAGGGGAGGATGCAATGTCTGGGTGGAAGACACCAGAATTAGGCATCACCACAATGTAAGAGCTTAGGATCAAGTAGCATCCAGATGTAAGAGGCTAGGATCAGATGGTGTTAGGATGCAACACCCAAGAATCAGACATTGTTAGGATACGACACCTAAGGATAAGACATTGTTAGGATGCAAGAGTGCAGAATCAGACATTGTTAGGGTGCACCTGGTATAGGGGTCCATGTCTGGATACCATCAGGACACACCAGGTGCATGACTCAATGTCAGGACACAATGTCAGTTTGACAGCATGTCCTGGTTAATAGTTATCATTATGGGCACCCTGTGCATCAGACACACAGGACGCACTTGGTACAAGATAATATTTTTGCTAAAGTAGTGGATTTCATATGTCATTAGTTAGTTTCTCTTATATTTCTTTTGGTTTCATTTTTCCCTGACAATCTCTATGAAGATTCTGTGCTTTCCTTTAGTTATTCACTATCATTGAAATTCCTCTTCTTCATCAGATACTTTGATCAATTCATTCGTTCTTTGTTCTGCTTTATCTCTTTCATTTCTACATAGACAGAAACTCAATCGCTATTCTATTATTCTTGGTCATCCACTGCCACCCACCGAAGTGACTATATTGAAGGTCTACCACCGTTGAACCCTAAATACTTCACACTAGGAACAGTAGGGATTGGGAAACAATCAACTTCAGCCATCAACTCTACTCGTACCACCGTAAAAACCCTTGTCGTTCGGTATCTCCGGAATCAGAGACAAAGGTCTTGAAAAGGGTTAGTGCTTTCCTGTGATAGATAAGTTCAGCCTCAGGGTGTGTTGGATCTCATTAACCGACATACGCAATTCTATTAACTTGTCAAACTAAAACTATCCTGGGCGGATGGAGATAACAATTTGAAAGGCTTTTTACAATAGCGCAGCCGAAAAATAAAATCGTCACTTGGGTCTGATAAGAAATATTTGGTGCTAGAACCATCTTATCGGAGTCACATGACGATTTTATTTTCGCGGCACGAGTATATATGGGACACCCTATTCTCCTCTCCTCTTTTCCTTCTTACCAACACATCCACCTGCTTTTCCACTAATTGGCTCAGTTCTCCTATTCTGGCCCCCAATCCCATATTCTGCTCCTTAACCCTTCCCTTCAACATGCCTCGGGTTTTCCTCAGTGTCCGCGGTGCTCTACGCAAGCCTGGCATCGTCCGCCCATTCCTCAATCAAACCACTCGTAGGTCCGTTATGAGCTCCGGTCAATAGGTCCGTTATGAACTCCGGTCATCGTATTACTAACAGTATATTGGTATGTAACCCCCTCCATTACTCCTAATTTACTAACAATTGCTCTGATAGTGGGACCGGATCACCGGACTAGATAAAACTATTGGGGATTTGAGAAAGGTTTCATTCCGATCAGTGATCCCACGTGGCCAGTCCGTCCGGCTTTGGGTACGGCCGGACTGTGGGAAAGCGGCTTTTCAAAACCAAAGCCGGGCCCGGCCTGGGTCGCCTGCGGGCTTTGTATGTGGTTGATACATTGTGATTCCATATCCGCTGGGTATCCGTGGATAGCCTGGGTATCTGTGGGTTATGTAGTCGAATTTAAAATAAGTGCTATGCGAAAAGCTTAGCCTGGGCATCTACAGGTTTTACCTGGGCATCTGGCGGCTTAACCTGGGCATCTGCGGGCTTTGTCTGGGTATCTGATGGCTTCGGCCTGGGCTGCCTAACCTCTCGACCTGGCGGTTGGCTGGGCGCCGCCAGGCTTTGGGGGCCGGAAATAATTTAAGCCGGACTGCCGACCTGCAGGCCGGACCATGGGTCGGACTGGCCGCTTGGGATCACTGATTCCGATATATGTTTAGTCTAGTTTACGATTGGCTTACTCTAGTAATAGGAGTTCGGTCTCCTCT
This sequence comes from Choiromyces venosus 120613-1, assembly GCA_003788595.2. NCBI lineage: Eukaryota > Fungi > Ascomycota > Pezizomycetes > Pezizales > Tuberaceae > Choiromyces > Choiromyces venosus. The sequence goes on from ML120356.1 coordinate 1,205,726, forward strand.
CAACAAATTTCGGTGGTGTGGATAAGAAGATCGCCATTATGCAATGGCAAATGAGCATCGCATTTGTCGTGGTTATGGGGTTTGTGGGGTAAGTTAGTCTAGGAGTTAGATACTCAGTTCTAACACAATGGGTTATAGGCAGTGGGATACATGGGAAAACTCGTGTGGGATTTTGTCTCCAGCGATATCAGGAAGGAGTTGCGCACAGTGGTAAGATTTATTGAATGACTGCTTAATAACATGATGCTGAGACATTACTCAATTAGGCCAAGAGATACATCGCCACCAAAATGGATTAAGGAAAAAAAAAAAGACAAAGGAAGAAAGGGAAGGGGGTAGACATTGATTGGCCAGCGGGGAGGAAAAAAAAAAAAACTTAATTTTCTATTGAAGTATTTGGGCCTGTTTTTTTTATTTTTACCCACAGTAGGGGGGTTTTGCTAGGTCAGTTGGTTGCTGAACTTGTGTTATTGCCGCAGCAGCGGCACTTTTTATTTTTGTTTTTATTATTTTTATTTTTATCTCATATATTCATTGTTAAGGTACAAGAATGCGTATGGAGCCTTAAGGGCTATGATGAAAACAAAACCTTATTTTCAAAAACAAGAACAAAAGAAATCTTGGTCCCGGTCTCCTTTCCAACATAATGTCATACATACCACTCATGATGACTAATCCTAAAGGAAAGAAACTAATGAAATCCCTAAGCAAACTCAAGAAAAATATAAAGAAAGTAAGGAAAAACTCATAAAACCCCTGAGTGAACCTAAGAGAAAAATAAAGCCAGGAAAGAAAAAATAAACTAAAGGAAAGAAACAAACAACTGACAGAGCAGTCCTGGAACTGTGATGCTGGGGGCTGGGCCCCAATGGTAGATGTAGCTGACCAGAGTTGACAGAGAGGATAGACCAGGTCTTAGCTGATCAACACTAAGGGGTGGTGGATAGCAAAAGTGTTCCCTGGCTGGTGGCTGGGTATTGGTGGCTGGACAAGCTGACCTTGATTGGGGCTAGGCAGAGCTAGGCTACAAAGCTGCAATGGGCTGGGTGTCATGTCCCTGAATGGAGGGGTGCTTGGAGTGAGAGCCTCAGAAGTGTAGACCCTCTGAGGTAGGAATGGATACAATAGAGGCACAGCAGAAAAAGAGCATCACTGACCTTCGGTGGGGTTGGTAGTAAGGTACCAACTAAGTAGCTAACTGACCGTATTACTGTGTATCTCATGTAGTCCTTTGTGATATGAGAGATGGCATCACCACTGGAAAGGATCACAGAGGCAGGAAGTTGAGGGGAAGGTAGCAGTAGGGTGCCAGCCAATCATCCAAGGGGGGAAGAGAGGAGGGGACAGCTCTAAAGGCAGGAGCTACTATCAGTTATCATGTTTGTGTCTGACTAGGCAGCCTCCTATGAAAAAGGAGAGTGGAGAAATTGACCATGGCCTGTTGAAAAGTTTCCTTCAACTGCGAACCGTTATCCTGGCTGTCTGTAGAAAGACCCTTAGAGTTTTCTGACTGTAGTGATGGCTAAGTGAAGTAAAGCAAAGGTGGGGTAAGGGAGGTAACCGACATCATGAAGTGAAGAGATGATGAAAGAAAGGGGTCAGGTAGGACCTCCTTATGGGGGTAGACCCCAAGAGGGAAAAAGATAATAGATGCCAAAATGTGAACAAGAGGTGGAAAGAATGTTCTCCTAACCCTCAAAGGTGGGGGGGGGGAAGAAAAGTTGTGATGTTCTCGTAGTGTTGAGCCATTCCTAAATAGGAAATAAATTTCAGTAACTGGAGTTGTAGTGGAAATGGAGGATGGCCACAGCAGCAGTGCTGTTCTTTGCTCTTGTATCCACTGGCTCAGCTAGTTTTTGTTTTTTTGGCTGTTTTCTCTTTCATTTTCTGGTCTTTTAATATTCTTGTATCACAGAGTTGAAGTAATTCGGCTCCATCAAGAACTTGGACAACAGAGAGGAGGCATTTTTTCCATCACCTTTTTTTTTTGCAGTTTTATTCTCTGAGTGTTTATTTTCTGCTTGGATACAGGGTGCCAATGTGGGCAGTGATAATTAGCAGTCGTAGCAGGACTGCTTGGTGCATTGAAATCTTTCCTGTCAAGTTTTTGATCCTGTTAGGGGTGATGGTACCTGAGTGTACTTGTAATTTTTTAATGTTTGTGAACACAACTGGCCTGCATATGCATAATAGACCAATAATATTAAGTTGAATAACATATAATATGAGAAAATGTGACTCAATTTTAAGTACTCCTGTATGTAGCTATCGCCCATTACCCTCCATGTAAATATATAACTAAAACCTCTTTGGGCTTCCAAGATCTAACAGTTTTCTAGGGTTTGGGGGTGATCATACCTGTAGCTCCATGAGGAAAAACTACTTGCATGGTGAAGCAGTCACAAATTGTTGCTTATAGAAACCTGGAAGGTGGCCAGAAGGTAACCTTGTGGCAAATTGCTGTGAAAACAGGGATTTTGGTTAGCACAAGTTCAAATATTATCTGGGAGGTAAAAGGACAAGCGGAGGAGCCAGGTGGGAACATAGATTTCTGATGTGCACAAAAGGGGAATGATGAAGGTTCATAGGTTGGTGGTTGGTTGTGTTAGGATCTCACATCTCTCACTACAAGCTATCAATGCAAGTATGCTCCACTAGAGAACCTGTTAGGCATATGGAATAGTCTAGCCGGTGGATCATGTGATTCTAGGGATAGGTCACATGTTCAAATCCCCGACATGACATAGTTATTTCTAGTTAATAAAACATTCTCATATGAGATATTTTCTACCAACTAGATAACGACCTGAGCATCGTGATCTAATAACACCGACGGGTAGTTATTAGGCCGAGCCTCTTGCTTTGAAAGAAGTAGTGCCCCAAGAGGGCCTACTCGAGAATCGGTATGAGAGGTTTTCGCTGGATAAGCTATTGGCTCGATCCAGAGCAAAAAACCCTATATATCCGATGGGCCTTGTGATGCATCAATATGCAACACAATGGCCGCGCTCATTCATTAAAGCTGATCACTTTATGTTTTGAGGCAGAACAATTGGTATAGTTGCCATTAGGGCGGCATACTCAAATTAAGTTCATATAGTGGAGAGATCGAAGGCTACCTACTGGAGGGGTGTTCACACCCCCCAGAAACAATAGGAGTTCGAAGAGATCAAAGCTAAGCAAGGCAAATATTCTCAGGGTCAAAGGTGTTCGCACTTAAGAAAGTTAAGAGGTTTTTGACGGAGGTACTTAGATAGTATGGGAGTTGGTTGTAGCCCGCGATAACCCAGACGCGGAATATAAATATCGAGGTACTCCCAGCTATCAGAAACATCAAGCAACGGAGAAGAGATCTTATTAATATATTTATTACCTTACTCTTGAGAAAACTATTATTACACATATCCTTTATAAATACTTCGGGAAATACAAGCCTACCTTAACGATCTTCGTTTTATCATACTTTACCTTATTTCAAGAAGCTTACGGCCTAGACCTACCGGCCATATCTACGGTTGGACTACCCCATAACAGTATATTAATACTCTCCACGTTACCTAGGCTCACTACCCACACAATTACCTCTACCTACTACCTATACCTATCATGGATCGTATTAGACAAGACTCGCCTATGCCCTTGGCAATTCAAGGGCCAGGGCACGACGTACAAATGGAAGAGGGAGGTCCTTCCCCAGCCAGCGATGTGACGTCTATACTAGCTACTACCGCTACGCAAAACCCCCCTTACCTCTCAAGCAGAACTTCCCCAGTAGGCTCCTTAAGAGGAAGGAGATCATGGGGAAGGATCGAAAAAAGAGTCGCTATCCCTAGAGAAGGATCACGCGGCCCCCCGAGCCAGCCAGAAGTTCCGGCTATCTTAAGACACATTGTGGAAGCTCTAAGTCAAATCGACCGAAATGCTTCAAGTTCCATAAATGAGCAAAACATAGCCTACAATGAGCTGTCCACACGAGGGCGCCAATACGCCGATGAACTCGAAAGCTACCGCAATAGGCTTGATCAAGGAGAACAAATAGTAGGAAATGAATTGGCAACGATAAACCTAAAGCAGGAGCAATTTGCACGGGAAGTGGGGATATCTCGCAAGCATTTCCAGGACCAAGTAGCAACGGAGCTACGAAAACATAACACTCAACATGAGCAGCAACAAGCGGTGAGTACCCAGTTGCATCAGAATATTGACTTGACAGGACAAGCATCCCTCACGAGAGATCAACAATTGGAACAGTTGATCCAACAAGTCCAAGCCCAGGTTGAGATCGACGGGGAACAACGGAGAGCTGCTGAATGAAGAATGCGAGAAATGATAGAACTGGTACAGCTACAGTTAACCAAAGTAGCTCGCTCAGTAGCAACCCCCTCCGTTTCAACAAGACAAGCAACAGTAGAAACTGCTCCACCTTCCTCCGGTTCCCTAGCTAGCAGGCCAAAGAAAGGAAAAGAAGTCGACCGAGGCCAACCAGCAATAAGAGAAGGAGAAGGGGGAGAAGGAGGAGGTGGCCAAGGGCCCCCAAGGATGCGTGGAGCTGGAGGCGGAGACCCTAACCCCAGCGACAGCAGCAGCAGTAGCGGCTCCAGCAATGGCGAAGGCCCAGCCCCAGTTCCAACACCCAGACCTGAGGGCCGCCCCCCGCAAGGAAACACCCCAGACCAGGATCACATGTTAGAGGTACTGGGAAGCGCACCCAAAGATCGTTTCATTAGAAGCGTCAGGTTGTGGGTGCACAATTACAGGAGTATCTGGAACCGGAGTTTATATCTACCGCCCAGACGTACGGAAAAGGGAGACCGTTAA
>ML120356.1:1211660-1261234 GCA_003788595.2 Choiromyces venosus 120613-1
TGGCGGACCGCACCCATGCTTTACCACGAGAAAAGCACTGGTCAGGTTATACTCGGGAACCCCTCGGCAGGGGGTAAAGACCGCTAGTAGTGGGCTGCCCAATAACCGTAAAATATTCTTTTCTTGTCAGTTTACCTGAGGAGACCTGATTGGTCGAAATAACGCGGGCATTATAGTAAACTCCAAAAAAAACTTTACACCCCGCATATCCAACTATACAAAAAACTGCAAGAATAAAATGATTAACACCTACACCGATTACACCTTAGTACCAACACGGCTTCGCTTGGTACACATTTTGACGTGGGATCAGGAACTTCTACGCTTTGTCCCCAGAAAACCATCATCCTTTGTGAACCCCACTGGGAATATCTGTACAAAAATCCAGGAATACACTAAAGTACACCATAGTACTATTATCTCCTTGTGCCGAATACTCCTCCAGGCACACCAAAGACCCCAAGTACCCAGATACGCTAGGTCAACATACTCATCCAGACAAAAATTTTGCTCAAGAAGAACTCTCAAACCCTCATTAAGTCCGAAAGAACCTATTGAAGTCCATACCAGATTCTGGTTATAAAATGTCGAAGCGAAAACATATTGAAACAGCACCATCAGGAAAGCGACGCAAACTCATTGCCCCGCAACCTACGCTTTACAAGCACTTGGAAGGCCATGCACACCTCACTATTAAAGGAAAACGCTACCGTATCCAAGTCTTACTAGACTCGGGAGCGGACGTTTTCGTCTTAAATGAAAAACTGGTACGAGAATTAAACGTACCCTGCATAACTCGCAGAAATCACATCCCGATTAAAGGATTTACAGGTGACATTGCCAAGGCCAGTGGCAAACAATACACTACCCCTATAAAAATGGAAATAGGAGTGAATCGCCACACAACTGAAGTCTCCTGCGAAGTGGCACCTACGAATAGATGGGGGATGATAATACCTTATGGTTGGTTGAAAGAACACCCCATATCTAATATAATCTATTCAGATAGGTGGGAATTTCAAAACCAGAAATGTCATGACCACTGTGGTCCAGAAACATGGTGTGACTGGGACGAACAATTCGAATGGGATGATGATGTGGCTCATGATCCAGACGCAACGGTTATTGGTCTGGTAAGCTCTATTGATGAGATCAGGGAACTGGTAATTAGCCAGTTGCCAAAAGAATACCTAGACTATACGAACCTCTTTCTACCATCGGCGGCCGAAATATTACCACCAAGGAGGACTTTTGATCACGCAATCGACCTCAAGGATGGTCTAAGTCCCCCTTGGGGACCCATTTACAAACTTTCCACCTCTCAATTAGAGGCTCTACGCATATACTTAAACGAAATGTTAGAACAAGGAAAAATCAGACCTAGCATGGCGCCATGTGGGGCTCCAATACTGTTCGTACCAAAGCCAAATGGTGGTTGGCGCCTATGCATTGATTATAGAGGCCTCAATAAGGTCACCATATCCAACAAATACCCACTCCCCCTAATGACGGAGCTACGAGACCGAGTTGTTGGCTCAACTATCTTTACTAAACTAGACCTAAAGGATGGGTTCTACCTAATTAGAATTAAAGAAGGAGATGAATGGAAGACAGCTTTCCGGACTCGCTACGGGCACTTTGAATACAAAGTTATGCCATTTGGGCTGGTCAATGCCCCCGCTACCTTCCAAGCAATGATGAACACAATATTAAGAGAATTCCTAGATCATGGGGTTGTGGTTTATATGGACGACATTCTCATCTACTCGGCAGATGAGGCAAGTCATGTGGAGCTGGTACGAAAGGTGTTAGCGTGCCTAAGGGAATACCAACTAGCAGTCTCCTTCGCAAAGTCCTATTTTCACGTTACTACAGTGGAATTTCTTGGTTACGTAGTATCAACAAAAGGAGTCTCCATGAGCGAGAAAAAAGTGGAGTCCATTCGAAATTGGAAGCAGCCGAAATCAGTAAAAGACATACAAATCTTCATGGGGTTTGCAAATTTTTACCGAAGGTTTATCAAGGATTTCTCGGCAATTTGCAAACCAATTACAGAGCTCCTAAAGGAAAATTCAAAACATTTCGCCTGGGGAAGAGAACAAGATGAAGCCTTTGAATTCCTGAAAGAACAATTTGTGACGGCACCAATTCTTTGCCATTTTGACCCCATGAAAGAGACAATAGTGGAAACTGATGCAAGCGACTTTGCACTTGGTTGCGTTTTATCACAGCTGGTGAAGAAAAAACTACACCCAGTAGCATTCCACTCACGAAAATTCGGCCTGGCGGAACGAAACTACGATGTCCATGACAAGGAATTGTTGGCAATTGTGGAAGCCTTTAAAGAATGGCGCCACTACTTGGCAGGAACAGAGGTCCCCATCACGGTTTATACAGACCATCAGAATTTACAGTACTTTCTCACCACCAAGGCATGGAGTGCAAGACAAATTCGATGGGCACAAAAGCTAGCGAACTTTAACTTCCGCATTGTTTACAGACCAGGAACCCGAGGCGGGAAACCAGATGCGCAAAGTAGACGGCTGGAGTACCGTCCTGAAGGGGGAGCTACCCATAGTGAACAATCAATTTTGAAACCCGAAAACTTCTTACAAATCGCCGTAGTATGGAAAAACCCTGGGGACAAAAGATTAACCCCCACAAAGGACATGGAACTCGATCCCAGGCCAGAGGATGACCAGATCTCGGAGCCAGAAGACGTGGATGAAAGCTCGGAGCCACCAAGAATCCGTGTCCACAGACTGGCAGAGAGTGCTAGGACCCCCACGAGAGGATCATCGCTTGCGGCAGGATATGACTTGTATAGTATGGATAGGCTAACCATCCCTGGGAAGGGACAAGCCCTGGTTGTAACTGGAATAGCCATAGGGCTCCCTAAAGGAACCTATGGGCGAATCGCACCCCGAAGCGGATTGGCGCTTAAACATGGTATACACATAGGTGCCAGGGTGATAGATGCCGACTATACCCGGGAAATAAAAGTCTTAATGGTTAACCAAATGGAAGCAGATTACAAAATCTCCAAGGAGGATCGGATAGCTCAAATTATTATCGAAAAAATCGATGACACCGAGCTCCTGGAAGTAACAAACTTGGCAATAACAGAACGAGCAGATACAGGCTTCGGAAGCAGTGATCTGCTTGGGAAAAAGCCGACGGTATGCTTTCTACAAGCAAGCTCTAGAAACAACGAACATTTCGACCAGTACGACGAGGAACACAATGTTACGATCCGCTATATGATCTCTCCTATTTTATATCTTGCAACAGGCAACGAGTCTATGGTTAGCTTTGTTCTTAAGGATAATACTTATCTATCTCTTATTGTATTCTCTTTCCTTCGAGAATTCTTAATACTTATTACCTTACACTACGTCTTAGATATTGACCACTGTCAATACTAAGTCCTTATAGTGCTAATAAGTATTAGCTCGGCTTCTTCTTTGTGTTTATTGGTCTTTGTAGTAAAGAGCGTAAAGGTGTTTTATTGATAACTTATAAGATAGGAAATAACTTAGGTGGTTGCGTGAAGAACTAACCACCAGGTCCTACTGACCTCCTTATATAGTTCTTCCAGCAACCCGCTTACAAATCAAATGAGTCACAACTGTGACTCATGCATTCGTGTAACATATAACCTCATGACCATATTTGGTCATGCGCGAAAGTCCCATGACCTTAAAGGGGTCATGTGCGAAACCTCATGACTCATATAAACGAAGTCATGCCTCTTAATCCTCATGACTCATAGGCATACCTATGAGTCAATGCTCAACATACCAATCAAATTCAAACATAAACAACTATAACTCACAACTGTGAGTCATGTGAAACCCTATGACTCGTGCCCGAATCATAGTGTGAAAACATATCATCGTATGACTTAACTAAGTCATGTGAAAAACCTTTAACAAATGAAATGCAATGACATACAACTGTATGTCATGCGAAACCATTACAAACCATGCCGGGTTTGTAATACACAATCCTAAACTATCACAAGAAGTGGTAATGTTGTCCAATGCTATCATCACAAGAGTGAAAATAAAAAGGTTTGATGTAGACTTTATGGCCAAAGTCAAAAAAGCAGCTGAACGAGATGAAGAGTGGATGACGAGAAGGCAGGAGTTAGAAAAACTGAGAAATGACAGCATGGACCTTCCCCAATTCTGGAACTTGAAGGATGGGCTGGTATACTACAAGGACCGGCTTTTTATCCCAGCAGACGAAGGTATCCAAACCCTTATAATGAATGGATGCCATGACTCAAAAATCGCTGGACACTTCGGCCAAGAAAAAACCCTAGAAATAGTCACACGAGACTTCTACTGGAAGGGGTTAACGGGCTGGGTTAATGACTATGTCAGATCCTGTGACGAGTGTCAACACAATAAATCTCCCCGACATGCAAGATATGGGTTGCTTCAACCCCTACAAGTACCCTATGCAGCCTGGACGTCTATCTCGACAGATTTTATTGTTCAACTACCAGAATCGCAGGGACACACCCAGATCATGGTCGTAGTGGATCGGTTTACCAAGATGGCACATTTTGTCGGTCTAAAAGAAAATGCGACCGCAAAGGATGTCGCAAATGTTTTCCTCCGAGAAGTATGGAAACTCCACGGACTACCCACGGAAATTATTTCCGACATGGATGCAAAGTTTCAAGGCGAGTTTTGGGAATCATTGTGCCAGGCTCTGGGAATTAAAAGAAGAATGTCAACAGCCTACCACCCTCAGACTGATGGGCAAACCGAAAGAACCAACCAAGTGCTGGAAGGTTACTTACGAAGCTTCGTCAACTATGATCAAGATGATTGGTATCAACTCCTGCCGGTGGCAGAATATGCCTACAACAACTCTACCACCAATGCACATAAATTGACTCCCTTCTTTGCAAACTATGGTTTCCATCCACAGACAGAATGGATGAGAGAACGTGAGGCCCAAAACCCAGGTGCGGCCCTGTACGCGCACTGGATGAAAAATATACATGAACAAGCCAAGAAGACACTGGAATCTACACGAGAAGCCATGTCAAGGTATTACGATCGAAAAGCCAGGGAGCAACCAGACATAAAGGTCGGAGACCAAGTCATGCTCAACGGAAAAAATATGCGATCAAAACGGCCCTCGAAGAAGCTGAGCCCAAAGCTCTATGGGCCTTTTAAAGTATTGGAAAAGAAAGGCGAATGAGCCTACAAACTTCAAATACCCGAACGGTGGAAAATTCATCCAGTTTTTCATGTAGCGCTGCTCGAACCCTACCGAGTTTCTACTCGGCCCGGGCGGGCACAGCCACCCCGCGACCCAGAAGAAGTCGAAGGTGACTTAGAATGGGAAGTGGAGAGAATTGTAAGGAGTGAAATAATCTCCTACACGAGACGAGTTAGAGGACAAAATAAGGTCCTCCGAGAGCTCCAATATTTCGTGAAATAGAAAGGTTGTTCCGAAGATGAGAACACCTGGGAACCCCCAGAGCACCTAGAGCGTGCCGAGGAATTAGTGATGAAATTTCATAGATTGAACCCCGAAATGCCAGGACGGGCAGGATTGGAATAATGTGGCAAGGTTTTCTTTGCATGGCCAAGCAAACGCGCAAAAGTTTTTTACCCTACCATGTTGAGTTCCCATGGAAAAGTTTTATTTTTTATTTTTATTTTTATTTTTATTTTTTTATTTTTGAAAGAAAGACGTTCGAGACGAAGTCTTGGGAGGGGGAGCTACTGTTAGGCATATGGAATAGTCTAGCTGGTGGATCACATGATTCTAGGGATAGGTCACATGTTCAAATCCCTGACATGACATAGTTATTTCTAGTTAATAAAACATTCTCATATGAGATATTTTCTACCAACTAGATAACGACCTGAGCATCGTGATCTAATAACACTGACGGGTAGTTATTAGGCCGAGCCTCTTGCTTTGAAAGAAGTAGTGCCCCAAGAGGGCCTACTCGAGAATCGGTATGAGAGGTTTTCGCTGGATAAGCTATTGGCTCGATCCAGAGCAAAAAACCCTATATATCCGATGGGTCTTGTGATGCATCAATATGCAACACAATGGCCGCGCTCATTCATTAAAGCTGATCACTTTATGTTTTGAGGCAGAACAATTGGTATAGTTGCCATTAGGGCGGCATACTCAAATTAAGTTCATATAGTGGAGAGATCGAAGGCTACCTACTGGAGGGGTGTTCACACCCCCCAGAAACAATAGGAGTTCGAAGAGATCAAAGCTAAGCTAGGCAAATATTCTCAGGGTCAAAGGTGTTCGCACTTAAGAAAGTTAAGAGGTTTTTGACGGAGGTACTTAGATAGTATGGGAGTTGGTTGTAGCCCGCGATAACCCAGACGCGGAATATAAATATCGAGGTACTCCCAGCTATCAGAAACATCAAGCAACGGAGAAGAGATCTTATTAATATATTTATTACCTTACTCTTGAGAAAACTATTATTACACATATCCTTTATAAATACTTCGGGAAATACAAGCCTACCTTAACGATCTTCGTTTTATCATACTTTACCTTATTTCAAGAAGCTTACGGCCTAGACCTACCAGCTATATCTACGGTTGGACTACCCCATAACAGAACCCCCGAACCCTATAGCCCTAAGTAGTTTATATGTAATATAACACTATATCTATATCCACCTCAAAAAATGTTTCATTCTCAGGCTAATGTCCTATCCTGCTCCACTATTTTCAACCTTGACTATTTCTGGAATACATTAACTAATTATAATATATACTTCTCCTGCTTCTCCTGCAACAATAAACTGTTTCCCATCCTTATATTCTGCTATGATTGTACCAGGTAGTAAATTAAGTAATCTCTGCTTCTATTTCCTTCCTCTTCTTCAAAGACTTTATATGATAGTATTTCTTTCTGATTCAGATGCTTCAAACTCTACCAGTGCCTTCTCCACATAAGTAAGATACTCCAGTAGCTCCCAGGTATATTCCTTGTCCCCTACCCATTTAACTTCAAATTCAATTTCCCATTTTATCTCCAGATTTCTTCTTCTTGAAAGGATCCTCTCTAACTCAAATGAACCTACAGCATTCTCAAAACTATAATTTTGTTGAATGAGAAGCAGAGGTAATCCATGTTGGGGTCTTGAGTGGTTGACATTTAATTACTTCAGCTTATCTACATTGATAGTTCAAGAGAGTTTCCAATCCTTCGGAAAATCCACAGTTTCAAAGGCATTCTCTTCTCTAGGTTTCCCTAGTTCAAACTCTCCTACATATCGGTTTTGTAAGGCTTTGCTATGAGTATTGTCTGATGTTACCTTCTGGGTATTATCATTGACATAAGTTAAGGGGAGATATCAGGTTGATATGTACATCTTGTCTCCCTCCTGGAATGTATGAGGTTGTTGATGTTCATTTAGAGCTATTACCTACTGCTGCTATCAGCAAAAATAAATCACATGTCAGATGTATGGGCATCATGTCCTGATGCACACCACATCTCTCATATGCTCTATGCACCTGGTGTATCCTGAGTTCTATTGCAACCCCCTGCTGTGCTATATGCATCATGATATGTATTGCAACACAACATTACGCTTGGTGCATCCTTTGTCCCATAGCAATGCTTTGCAGCATCAGGACACTAGCTGACATTAGGTCAATGTCCTCATGACTACTGGACATCTGCATCTCTGTTGCAGCTTCTTCCCCATATCCTGCTGTCTGGCTATGGCCGCTGCCTCACCGGAGTACTTCTGGACATGGCCACACAGGACTACCACTCATCATATTCCTTCCATCTCTCATTGTGATACTATAACTACATCCTAACATTAACCATGCATGCCTTCCATCCCCTGATGCCACCATTCCTACCCTGAACATTCCTAGCATCCTGATGCATTGCTGTTGTTGGTTCCTCACTATGAGGCCACAGGGCATTGTGGCGATTTGTCGCAATCTGTCTGGTTTCTTCACTACGTCCTAGCAACATCAGGACCCACAATGTCCCACAGCATGATTGCAATGTTGGGACCTATAACATTTCACTGTGTGGTCTCATTAGGGTCCCAATCTCATGGACTGAAAAATCCCCCACCATAATTTTCTCCATCATGTACTTTTAGTTGTATCTATTATTTAGTTTCTATTATTTAGTTTCTATATAGAGGTTTCTATCCACAGGTTGCAATGAAAGATGCTATAATATTCTCCATGCCATTCAGTCATCCTTGAAGCAGAATACTTACTCAAGCCAACAGTCATGGCCAGACTATCTGATCTCATGATTCCTCAATAAATCTTGTTAAATGTCCTTAAATCAATATGGCTGTTAACATGCTATGGCTGGTCTGTTTGCGGGATGAGGTGCGCTATGCCTAGGATCATCCCTATGTCTACTGTAGTAAACTCTCATGCATTTTCCCTGATCTGTACTGTGACAAGGCTGTGGACATCGGATACATGTCTCAAGTTAACAATGTTCAATATTTGGATACATGCAAGCCTATAAACTGCATTCTCATGTGTGGAGTCTCTGATTTTGAAGAGTGTCAGGATCTTTCCAGGGAGGCAGCCCCAGAGCATACCATATATATGCTTGCCACCCATCTGTACCCAAACCCAATCGTTATGACTTGCCTGGTTCCTAAAGAGTCAGGTACCAGTAGAGCATGCCCTGTGGATATCATAAATGTCAGTTTCCTTGAACATTACAATAGGGATTTCAAGTTACATTAGTAGTTCCACTGGAAGGAATTGATGTATGGCAGGATCTTCAGGAAGGTGGTGCTCAGTGTGCAGGCTATTCCCACTATATCAAATCAATTCCCAACAGATGCTCTCTGGTGAGATACCCAAGACCATGTAAAAATCCATCATATGGGACACATCATGATGATACCACTTCAGGATCCTATGAGTGGTTGCTGGCATGGATACGGAATTTGTTTTATCTAAATATTCTACAACATTGGCAGGGAGATTAGCTCCACCACATTGAAGGGAATCCAGGTTCAAAAGTCTTATTTGGATTACATGCTAACAGCCATAGCTGTTCATAATCTGTCTTGTGGTATTATTTTTATTAGAATGCTGCCATTCCTCCTTGATTTGTTCCTTATGTGTGAGCTTGCTAAACTACATGGAATACATCTGAATGTTACCAAACTAGTATATGTGACCCAGAAAATGACTTAGTAGATGCATCTTAATGAAGTTGAAATGAGATTCCATATAGATTAGTTCTATACATTGGGCAATTTCTTCTGAATGATCCTGCTCCCATACCTGATGCTGCTTGGATTTCATAACGCATTAGCTTACCCATGTTCTCTGATGTCATAACTCTCCTCACTCCTCGTCAAGCTTTGCCTGTGTCCTCTTCGATATTTGAAACTCCAAGAAGATATCTTTCATATCATAAAACAGATTCAGATATTGTTCCATATAATCTGAGGTCTAAGGTATATGGCATTGATATTGGGCCATCAAAGTGAAACTGAGTAATCACCTGATGCAGGCAAATGTGCATTTGAATGGCAATTCTTGCATACTCTCAGGCTGCCTCAATGCCATGGTAAGAACTCCCGAAAGACAACACCGCAGGTTCCTTATCTCCTTTTCTTACAACTGGATAACCTCACGGTATGCTTTTTTGGGTGGAAAGAATCCCAGGTATAGTGGTAAAGCCTTTCAGGCATCATCAAAAGCCTGCAGTCAGGGATGTTTCTTGAGGAATCCCTGAACCCAGTCCCTCATGTGCTTGAACAGTCCCAAATAAACAGTATAGAGCAAACTCAGCTTGTGCAGATTGAGTGCTGAAACCTGTTGAAGCCCATGAAAAACATTCTGTCCCATCTTGATACTAAGTATGTCAAACATGGTATTCATGTCTCCCAACCCAGAGTCTGTCAACCAATGTTCATTTTCTTGTTTGAGATGTTCATATCGAACATGATCTCATTTCTGATACATCACTTATGCATCGGTTCCTAATGTATCAGGAGGCACCTCATATTTCAGACAGGTGTTAGATTTTGCTCTATGTAGTGCAACATTTTCCATATGGTTAGCAACCCATGCAGACAAGATAGGGAAGCATGGCTGGACCTTCCGCTCCACACAGTCAATCGAGACACCGTCAAGCATCGCATGTTACAAGAGTGACAGTATGTAGCGACCCACCAGAGGGTGTCTTACAGTAAACTATTCTGACACCCATACCGGAGACCTTGAGGTCAACAGGTCAGGGTAGTTTGGTTCACTATAGTGGACAACTATGCATACTATAAGATTGTTGGATAAAAGGTGTACTCGGGGAAGGCTTGTGTAATGAGGCCTGTGTTACCCTAACATGAGGCCTGGGTTACCCTGCCATGAAGTCTGAGTTACCCTGACATGGCACCCAAGTTACCCTACCTAGCATATAGAGGTACTTACTTGGGGCAGGGGGTGATCCTATAAGGATTGGTCACTCCGGTAAAATCTAAAGGCAACAAACCTGGTAGCCTTTGGGGGACAATAGGAGGAGCTACAGGGCTCCGAATGCCTCAGAATTTTACAGAGGTATTCCTAACACACCCCTGCGGCCCCAGTGTAAGGAACGCACGTCATGGGCTTATGGCTATTAAGTTGCTCCATTCCTTATGAAAGGAACTGAGTGGAGGCACTCTTGTAACACCGTATAAGTCGTCACTGTCCGTCTGACCGGATGCTGTCCATAGGATATATGAGAGGGCATAGGGTGTGCTCCAGAAGAAGGGCCATCTTCTGATACCAATTATGTGTAAAGCGGACAAGAACTGAAGGAGTTACTCAGGTAATGCCGGAAGAGTAGTCCTGAGCCTCCCGGGTAGTCCCAGGGTGGCCCGGAAGATATCGAAGCATCTCCAGGTAGGTGAATCGCACGTAGACACAACTTGTGCCCAATAGCTGTAAGACTATTGGGGTTGTTTGAGAACTATAAGAGCATGATTCTTATCGTGGTAGGGGTGCTTTTGGGAAGTTGACTGTGGGTAGCTCCCATCAGGCCAATCACTAAGGTACCCCACAAGAGGAGCTGAGTAGACTTTCCTATCAGGTAAAGACTTGACTAAAATGAAGTGGAAGGTTCAGCTTGATTGTGAGAGCTATGTCTACTAAAGGCTTGCATAGATGAAATGCATATTGGTATGAGAGTTCGTAAATGGTATATCTCCTCAGTTACATGATAGTTCGCCACTAGCATATCAACAATATGAAGAGTTTTTCTCCTGCAGTCACATTAGAGATGCAGTGCTGAAACACTTGATGTTGGAAGGAGATTTAGCCAGAGCGGACCAACATCCACAAAAGAATAATATCCTGGGTGGTGTGTGTTTGCCAGCCTGCAGGAGACGGGTGTGCTCATTATTAAGTTAGAGTAGTGATGGGTGGGAACTGACAGTATATGATATTCTACTCAAACTATATGCGAGTCCCACTCAACTCCGGCAATAAACTACCTCTCGAGAAACTTACTGAGTGAAGCTGTGGCTTAATGATATTAAATTTTACTGTTTTGATTCTTCTTTACTTTACTGTTGATTATCACTTTTGATCTTTGAGTCACTTCAGTGCAGTAGGGAACTTGGGATCTATCTTCCCCTTAAGGTGCCCCCATTACAGTATATCGTTAAGTGACTTCCTTGCTCAACTCTCTTGAACTTGTTGCTACAAAACCTTCCTACATTGACATATTTGCATATGAGTCGCTTGTCTGGTACAAGAAGTATGGGGTGGAAAGAATTATGTCTTCTGAAGTTAGTTTTACTGACCCTGTGGCACAGGAACACACCGCCCAAACCCTACAAGTAAACATTATCATGGAACTACATGGTTTGGAGTGGGAACCTGTGCCACTATTGCTTGAAGCTGCTCTACTTGAAGTTCCTCAAGCATGTCAAGAATTGGTTGTTGCAGACCCGAGGGCCCTCATGCAATCCTTTTCCCATGATGCTGAATTTACCGAGAGGATGAGTGTCAATAATCAGGGTATCAGCTTTGCAGACTTTACACGTGAGTATATTGAACTCTATATCCTTCGAGAAATTGGTCATCAGTTTCACACAGCTCAGGAATGGTTACATTTTAAGAATGAGCAAAGGCAAGCTGCATTTCGTCAGGATATGGTGAAGATAGCATGGAGTTGGATGTTGGACCAACAGGCTGCATTTCATGAGCATCTCCAAAATGCCAACTTGCTAAACACCAGGATCGGAGCTCTGGAGAAGGCAATCCAAGGTGGATATGCAATAGACTCCAATAATGATGCAATTATGAGAGACACTCCTCACCTTTCATTAGTACTTAGTGAAAAACGTGCACCTAAGTTTGCCCTGAAGTTTCATGAAATGTTGCGGAAGGTAGAAGAAAGGCAATTTCTCACCCCTTTAGGGATACGAGAAATCAGTAATTATTGGGAAGAGCAGTTCTCTTGGGAAGCATCACAGGCTCCATCCAACTGTCCCCGAAGACCATAGAGGAGTAGAGACAATGGTCTCTCCAAGGTGCTAGGTCCTATAATCAGGCCCATGCCAAGGGTAGAGAGAAGGACAAGGCAGACACCACTGGTCAGAGAAACATCAATGACTCTTTCAGGAGCCAAGAATACCATGACAGTTGCAGTTTGACAACCCACAGGTGAGAGACCTTTTGGTAGTGCAATGCCAGTTCTTACAGGACAGGCACCATAGATACTGGTGCGCAATACTGCTATAGTAATTCTGCCAGCCGCAGGACCTAAGCCTTCGGGCAGCAGTCTTTGTCAACATCTAGGGGTCCCAGGGGCTTGGGCGCAGTCATTTGTGAGTGATTGTTCCCCTGCTTGTTGGGTTAAGGGAGGGTCAATTTTCAAAAGACGCCACTACCATGTTGACGGGTTTGTTAAACATCCTTCACAGGCAGTTAGGCACCCACCAGGATAAAATGCACCAAGAGAAAAAAGACCCTAAGTTGAAAAAACGCCATGTGATTTCTGTGGCTCACTTCACCACTAAGGACTCCCACTTACACTGGAGACTTGTTTGGAATACCAACAATCCTAGTTCAAACCTGGGCAAGCAATGGGAACTCCGAGTCAATCAGTTAGTACTCACTTACCACCTCCAACAGCACACCCAGTCCCACCATCCAGGAGTTGTTCCCGCTTTAGTGGAGTTGGTAGTTTGGAGGAATCCTTTGATGGATATGATGTTCGGGGGGGAGGCAGAGGTAACATACTTA
Source organism: Choiromyces venosus 120613-1 (assembly GCA_003788595.2). NCBI lineage: Eukaryota > Fungi > Ascomycota > Pezizomycetes > Pezizales > Tuberaceae > Choiromyces > Choiromyces venosus. The sequence goes on from ML120356.1 coordinate 1,224,911, forward strand.
CTAGAGGTGGAAATGCTGGGGCTAGAGGAGATCCGGGTGGTTTTGATTCCTCTAGCAGTTCAGATGGTAATGCCGACTCCCTCCCCGATCTTGAGCAATTCCTTGGGGGATGTAAGTCAATCTGGAATGACTCAAAGAAGAGACCCTATGGCCGCAGAACTCGTAAGCTGGCCAAATTCTTACAGTCATGTAAGAAGGAAAACAAGACAGCTTCTAAGGTAAAGCCTAAGAAACCTGAGAAATTGGGTCACATCAAGGCTTTTACCAGGGATGTTAACGACACTCTGAGGTTTCTTAGTAATGTGGAAATCAAGTTTAATTATTTCTATGAGTCTGTCACTGAAGACATGGATAAGATTAGCTTGGTTAGCCCTCTCTTAGAAGGTTCTGCCAAAAGCTGGTATATGGGTCTCCACCATTATATTAATAAGGAGGCTGCCCAATGAAGTAGAATGCCATTTAACCCAGACTACGAGCTATGTACCTGGGAAGAATTCCACCATCATCTAGAAACTAGTTTTAGAGGACATGCTGATCGGGATCGCTCTTTAGTCAAGTGGACCTCTTTGGAGATGAAACCCAACCCAGTAGATAAGTACTTAGACAAGGTCATTGATCTAATGACTAAATTAGGGTATACAGATGGACGAGTAGTGAAAGATAAGGTACATATCGGCAGTACATCAGAACTGCTGACAGTCTGGGCTCAGAAGAACCCCCATCCTGAGGATGTAAATTAGTACCTCAATCTCCTAAGGAAAACTGACCATGACTTTGAAGACAATATGGGCTTTAGCCGAACAGTGGTTAAGGATAAAGGATCCAGTCATGATAAGAGTGAGGACAAGCATTCCTCAAAGAAGCAACAGAAGAAGGGAAATGGTTTGGGTAAGCAGAATCCCAAACCTGCTAACTCATCAGACAGCCATCAGTCAAAGCCAGAAAATTCAGAGTATTCAATTGCTCACAAGAATATTCCTAGCATGCTCCTTGACAAGCACCGAAAGTTAGGCCAATGCACCAAATGAAGACAAGTAGGTCACTTCTGGCAGAAGTGTACCTTGGTTACTCCGGTTGTTAGCTCTTCCAAGCCAACTAAGGCATGCAAGCAACCTGCACAAGAGGCAGGCCATACATCTGGTCCCTCTAACAAAGTTAAGCATATTGAGGCCCCTCCTCCTGTTAATAGAAAAATTCTTGAAGTCCATGAATCAACTCCTCAGATAATGGAGGTTGATATGGATGCTTCGGACTAGGTAAGTAACCCTCTGAAGAGAAATTAGTTAGCAAGTAACAATTCCCTAGGCCAACAATAGCATGTAGGGGTGATAAACTTGATGGACTGGAGATGGACAAGGTAAGTCTACCCTCCAAAGACTATGTATAGTAAGCAAAATTTGACTAAACTCAACGGAGTAAGCTAGTCAAGGATGGAAAAGGTTTTCTTATGGGTTTTCAGTATTAGGGGTTCTCTCTGTTATGCGTCTCTTGGGTTTTTCTTATTATATTCTGTCTGGTTTTTCTTTGTTTGTTTGGATCTGGTTTAGTTATGTTTACATCAGGCACGACTTGATTATATACAATGAAAGTTATTTCCAAATTACCTGAGGAGGGTTTAGTACCCAAAATCATGCTGGCATGATTGTAAACAGCACTACTTACTTTGACTCATGATTTTATAACTTAACTGTTTGCAAAACACTTTAAACTTAACTGCGATTTACCTATTTGACCTCATTTATGTTGAAAGATAAGAGACCCCATACCCTTACTTACCTACGAACATTATTTGATACTAGAAATGTCTAGCAAAGGAAGAACCAGAAAGTGGTAGAGACCCTCAGGTCCCCCATGATATACAAAGTCTCTCCAGGTAAAGGTTAGACTTGAGTGGCAACTCAATGCAAAAAGGAGTAGTGCAGAAGCAGTACTACAACTGGATAGTGGCACTACAGGAGCTGTACTCAGTAGCAGATGGGTAAAGGACACTCAAATGCCCTGTGTCTGAAGGAAGACTCCTTCCCCCATATTAGATGCAAGTGGGAACAATATCCCAGGATCAGGTCTCTATTATACCAAGGCAGTAAAGATGAAGATAGGGGACCACTCAAATAAAATGAGCTTTGAGATTGCAGAAATGCCAGAGGGCAAAATTGATGGGTATCTTCTGATGTCCTGGCTCTCTGAGTATAACCTGGTCATTGATTGGGAAAAGGATATACTGGCCTTGCAGTCAGCATACCATAAGGCAAATTGCCTAGCTGGATGTGGTTACCAGCGATTAGAATTTATCACTAAGGAAGAAATAATGGCTGAGGATCAAGGATCTGTCTATCTCCTTGTGATAGCTAAATTCTCAGATGAAGACGGGAATGATATCGCAATAAAGCTTCAGCTACAATATAAGGACTATAGTGATATCTTTAGTCAAGAACGGATAGAGTCTTTATCGCAACAATCTAAGTATGATCACAAGATTGAACTTCAGGTAGGAATGACTGCTCCTTTTGGTCCAATCTATCTCCTCTCAGAGAAGGAACTGAAAGCACTCTGCGAGTACCTTGATGAGATGCTAGTGACTGGAAAGATCAGGAGATCTAGCTCACAGGCTGCTGCTCCTATATTATTTGTACCAAAGCCAGATGGTATACTACAGTTATGTATTGACTATAGAGGACAGAACCAGATAACCATGAAGAGACATTATCCCCTCCCGCTAATGAATGAGCTGAGGGATAGACTTGGGAAAGCGATGGTATTTACCAAGTTAGATCTGAAAAATAGTTATTGCCTGTTGCGAACGGCAAAAGGTGAAGAATGGAAGACTACTTTTCATTATCTGTATGGCTTGTATGAGTAAACCATGATACCTTTTGGGTTATGTAACGCACCATCTACTTTCCAGAGTATGATAAATGATGTATTTAGAGGTCTACTAGATGAAGGAGTTATTTACATCTAGACCTATTCTAGCACACTTTGACCTGAACTTGCCAACAAAGTTGGACACTGATGCAAGTGACTTTGCATTAGGTGCTGTTCTATCCCAGCTCTGTGAGGATGAGAAATGGCACCCCATGGCCTATCATAGTAGGAAGTTTGTACCAGCAGAGATGAACTGTGATGTCCATGATAAGGAAATGACCGTGATCGTGGTGGCATTTAAAGAATGGGATCATTTACTGAGGTCAGTTGCCAATCAGATTGTTATATATACTGATTAAAAGAATCTTGAATACTTTAACAGTACCAAGATACTGAACAGATGGCAACACCGCTGGGCAGAATTCTTACAACTGTTCAATTTTAAGGTTATCTACCATGAAGGTAGGTTGAATGAGACAGTAGATGCATTATCAAGGCATAGGGACTAGTGCCTTGAAGGGGGGGGTAATTCTCAACCAAACACCGAAACAACCTTTTTGCTGACCTAGTCAATAGGTTGTAAATGAGGAACAGGACATCTTGCGACCACAGGTGTTGCAATCTTGCCAAGGCTATCAGTTGCAATCTCCCTTTTTGGAGGCACTTAAGAAAGCAACAAGTGCAGATGATAATTACATGGGCATATTCAAGTCATCAATGGGCAGAAAGATATTGACCCTAGTTTTTCGGTAGAGAAGGACTTACTACTCTATAAGAATAGGTGGTACATACCCAAGGCCAAAGGGTTGAAACAAACAACCATGGAGGCAGAACATGATCCCCAGAGCGCAGAACACTTTGGGACATACAAGACAGTTGGACGAATCAAGGCAAACTTCTACTGGCCAAAGATGTATGAGCACATCTTGGAGTATGTGCGTACTTGTGATACATGTCAAAGGAGCAAGACAGTCTGGCATAAGAAATTTGGATTACTTGAACCAATTGAGGTGCCAATAAGACCATGGAATGATATTTCTATGGACTTCATTGTAGCATTACCAGAGTCTGAGGGATATACAAAGATATGGGTCATTGTTGATCGATTCTCGAAAATGTCTCACTTTATACCATTGACAATAGAGGTGTCTATAGAAAAGTTAGCATTAATATTCCTAAAGGAGATATGGCATCTACATGGGCTCCCAGAATCGATAATCTCAGACCGAGATAGCCAATTCACCTGTAAGTTTTGGGCAAGCTTGATGAAGTTACTACAAATCAAGCTTAATATATCAATGGCTTTCTACCCAGAAACCAATGGGCAGACTGAACAGGTGAACCAGACTTTGGAACAATATCGGCAGAGCTATTGCTCATATCAGCAAGATGATTGAGTGTCTTTGTTACCATTGGCAGAGTATGCATATAATACTTCTACCTCGGAATCTACTAGGGCTTCTCCTTTTGAGATTAACTATGAATTCAACTATCATACAAACTGGTCAGGAATAGTTCGAGATAGCCAAGGAATTCATCCAAGCAGCAAGCTCTTAGAATAGAACTTAGAAGGTTCATGGCAAGAGGTCAGAGAAACCTTACAACAGGCACAAGAAAGGCAACAGAAGTGGCATGACCAAAGAAGGCTACCATCTCCAGAATACATTACAATGGTAGATGTGACTAATAGAGTTGCGAGAAAGGCCGACTAGGTAATGTCAAACTGAAAAAACATCTGGACAAAAAGGCTGATGGAGAAGTTAGACCACTGAATATTTGGCCCTTTTGTGGTTAAATGAAAGGTAGTGTCTCAGGCATATGAGCTCGAACTCCCAGCTTGTTGGTCAATCCATCCCATATTCAATATCAGTTCACTGGAAACATACTGCAATGATCCAGTAGGTAGGCCCCAGAATGAAATCCCATTACCAGAGATAGTAGACAATGAGCCAAGTTATGTTATTGAAGCTATCCTGGATAGTCATTGGTATGGTGAATAAAGATGAGTTCCTGCCACTATTTCGTTCAATACTTAGTAGCATGGGAAGGTTATGGACCAGAGGAGAATTCATGGGAACCTTTCAAGATGCTAGAAGGAACAGCCATAGAGGCCCTTAATAATTTTCACTGGAGGTATCCATCCAAGCCCAGGGATCACTGCATAGTGGATGTACTGAAGCCAGGAAATGAAAGACGTTGCCAACAGTCCTGGGTGGACCTTAGAGAAGAAGGGAGTTGTGTAATAACCTACCAGAGGGTGTCTTACAGTAAACTATTCTTACACCCATACCAGAGACCATGAGGTCAACAGGTAAGGGTGGTTTGGTTCACTATAGTAGACAACTACACATACTATAAGACTGTAGTCTAAAAGGTAGGCTTGGGAAAGGCTCATGTAATGAGGCCTGAGTTACCCTGACATGAGGTCCAGGTTACCCTACCATAAAGTCTGAGTTACCCTAACATGGCACCCAAGTTATCCTACCTAGCATATAGAGGTACTTACTTGGGGCAGGGGGTGATCCTATAAGGATTGGGCACTCTGGTAAAATCTAAAGGCAACAAACCTGGTAGCCTTTGAGGGGCTATAAGTGGAGCTACAGGGCTCCGAATGCCCCAGAATTTTACAGAGGTATTCTTAATAGCCCCCTGCGGCCTCAGTGTAAGGACCGCATGTCATGGGCTTATGGTTGTTGAGTTGTTCCATTCCTTACAAAAGGAACTGAGTGGAGGCACTCTTGTAACACTGTATAAGTTGTTGCCGTCCGTCCGACCGGATACTGTCCGTAGGATATATGAGAGGGGATAGGGTGTGCTCCAGAAGGAGGGCTATCTTCAGGTACCAAATATGTGTAAAACAGATGAGAACTGCAGGAGCTACTCAGGTAATACTGGAAGGGTAGTCTTGAGCCTCCCGGGTAGTCCCGTGGTGGCCTGGAAGATGTTGAAGCATCTCTGGGCAGGTGAATTGCACATAGACACAACTCATGCCCAATTGCTGTAAGACTATTGTGGTTGTTTGAGAACTCTAAGAGCATGATTCTTATCACAGTAGGGGTGCTTTTGGGGAGTTGACTGTGGGTAGCGCCCATCAGGCCAATTACTAAGGTACCTATAACATGTGTACATATTCTGGCAACTGTATACTGGTTATGCTTATGTTTTCCTTTGTCATGTTATGTTGTTTATTTTTGCTTTGATTGATTGATTGTTTCACTACCAGTATCACTGGGATTCTGGTAACATGTTATGTTTGTTTTAGTTATGCTTTTGTACCGGCAAAGTTGTGCCCTAGGGATTCCAAAGGAAGGAATGGTCATGTATACTAGCGGTAGAGATAGGGCTTCGGTGAGGGATTGCCTTTGGCTTTCAGGACTCTGGTAGGATCACAAGATTCCGGTAGTGTGCACTTACCAGTAATGACAGTGGTTGTGGGTTTTCAGGAGCCTCTACCTTGGGTGGAGGAAATCATGTATTGAAGACAGGCTTCCTGACTAGCAGGAAATGCCAGACTTCAGACAGAACCTAGATAAGAAATATACTTGGTTGCACGGCGATTCTCTTGCATCCTTTCTCCTTCGCTTCTTCTAAGACCTTCTTGTCTTTCCCTCTCTAGTCTCCATTAGGAATCGAACGATAGCTGGCCTACCACCAATTCCTATTGTATTAGTTCATACAGGTTACCACCTGTTACATTTTTTTCGCCTCAGCAGGTAAGTTAACCCTCTGCAGGTACTCACAGGTTCTCAGGATGAGAACACCAGGTAGGATTGATCACCCTTCCTGTATCTTGATAACTAGTTAGAAGCAGGAGCGGCAGGGACAGACACTCCCAGCTCAGGTGCTACATTCACAATTTCAGAACAAAGCAGTCATCGAAGGACCAGGTCCGGAAGGATATCCAGACCACCCCATAGGCTAGGGTTCCCCCAGAGCCCCTTAGCAACTGACAGCAACTCAGACTCAGAAACTGAAGCTTCAGCACAAGGTGGAAGCACCCTACAACCAGAAGACCTTGACTCCGACCCAGAGGAGGACTTAACTGTAGAACAGATCCTCCAGCGAGCAGCAAGGGGTCCCAGCCAAGAAACAAGACAAAGATCCGGAAGCCTCTTTGGAGCAGTCTTTGGAAGCAGAGTCCAATCTCAGATGGCAAGCCAAGCAGTAAGCCAGTCAGCATCCAGAGAGCGAACCCCACCCCCAGGAGCATTCCCAGAATCTCCAGCCAAACCACCCAAACCCGAGATACCTGAAGGTAAGGGCAAGCAGTCAGAAGGTTCAAGACCCCCGGAAGACCCAGCATCACCACCAGGAGGAGCAGGAATGGGAGATGTGGTACAAAGACCTGCTGATGAAGCAGCACAATGGCCAAAAATCAAATGGCCCCAACCATCAAAGTTCAGTGGGGAAGGAGATGACCTCAAACCAAATGGACTCAAGAAATGGCTCAGAGAAGTAAAGAAGTACCTCTCAAAGCATAACATCAATGACAATATGCAAGATGTGGTTGATTACTATGGAGCCTATACTGAGAAGCGAGCACATAATGCATATATGACACTACTTGATGAGCATGATGATACACCAAACCTTGAGACCTTTCAAAACTGATTCAAGCAACTCTTCGAAGCATCTACAAATACAGATGACCTATACCAACAATGGCAGAAGGTATCACAAACTACGGGAGGAAAACCAGCTAGGATATTGAAGATTGCTTGAGAACTAGAAGACTTAAGAGCTACCCTCCCAAGAGAATCCGTATCTGACTACACACAAAGGCAACGGTTCTTAGATGCAATGGATTCTCACCTCAGAAGAAATGTTGAACCCCAGATCCGAGAAACAGATATCTGGACCCAGATAGTACAGATTGCAGAAAGATACGATGCAACTATGTACAAAACTGGAGGCTATGGCAGCAGCGGCAGCCCATCAACCAAGAAGTCAAACAAACTAAAGAAAGACTATCAACCTGCACAAGCATCGAGCAGCAAAGCAGCAGGAAAAGGCAAGGCACCAGCGAAGAAAACAACCTATACAAAGAACAAGAAACCTAGCAAGAAGGAAATGGATCGATGGAAAAAGGAAGGAGCCTGCTTCTACTGTGGGGAGGGTGGACATATGGCAAATGAATGCCCCAAGAAAGAAGTCAAAACCAACCATGTCAGGATCACAGAGGACGATACCGACAGCAGCAATGAGGAGTATGAGTTAGAAAGTGACTCTACTCAAGAAGTAGATGGACAAGACACTATAAAGACCTACAAGACTACTGTTGGGACACCTGAAGACCCTGGCACACCCTTCCAAGCCCTCGAATTCAACATGCTGGTAAATGGCAAACAAGCAAGGGTGCTAGCAGATACAGGAACCATCAGCGGAAGCTTGATAAGCAACCAATTTGTCACCACACACAACATCCCTTACCAGCCTCGAAAGTGCCCTGTCACTCTAAAAATGGCAGTCAATGGGTCGAGACCAAGCAGCAATTACAACAGTACCGTCGATATTCAGATAGGGAAGACGAAGATACCGAAAATCGAGATGATGGTCACACCAGTATCAGACTACGATGTCCTACTAAGTATGGATGACCTTGTCAAACTGGCAGCAATGATAGACTGCAGGAAAAACAGCCTATACTTCCCTGACCACAAGGTGAGAGTAAACTGTAACGGACAGTCTACTCAGCCCAGATCTGCGATGGCAAAAGCAGAAAAGGCACCGGATTTCCTAACGTTATTCCCTAAGGTATTTGTCAAAGAAGTACCTACCACCATGCCACCAAGAAGGAACATAGACCACCAGATCCGCCTAAAAGATCCCAACCTTTACCCAAAAATGCCAAACTACAAGATACCGGAAAAGCTCCTACCAGCATTCAAAGCATGGATTGAGAAACAAAAAGCAGGAGTTATTTACAGAGCAGAAGCACCTGGTGGATCGAGCATGTTTGTACAAGGCAAACCAAACGGCGGCATAAGACCACTTGCAGATCTGCGGTAAAGGAATCTGAATACAATTAAGGACCACTCACCAATACCCAACCAGCAGGTAATAATCAATGCTGTTGGAAGAGCAAAATATAGAAGCAAAATAGACCTCAGTGATGGCTATTTTCAGACCAGAGTTCACACAGATGACGAGAAATACAACACTATCAAGACACTATTTGGAGCATTTGTATGCAGAGTAATGCTGCAAGGAGATACAAACACCCCAGCCACATTTATGAGGGTTATGGAAGACACCCTCTCAGATGAACTAGGCATTTTCGTTTGAGTTTATATTGATGATATCCTTATATTTGGTGACACATACCAGGACCATGTGGCACATATCAAAACGGTCTGCAGAAAGCTAGAGGTGGCAAAGCTATATGCAAACCCAAAAAAGAGCATCTTCTTTGCAAAAGAACTGGATATATTGGGCCACATAATCGATGACAATGGCATACATCCAGTACCGGAAAAAATAAGGACTGTTAAGGACTGGACCAGACCAAAGAATAAGAAAGAGCTTCAGCGATTTAATGGAATGGTTAATTATATCTCACAATTCCTACCCCACATTGCTACCATTACTGCACCACTTACAGCTCTTACCGGCGATGCGGAATAGCTTTGGACCGACCTGCAGGAAGCTGCATTCCAGGCGGTTAAAAAGGCAGCAGAAGAACACCAGGTCATGCGACCGATCGATTATTCCAAACCAGATATGATATGGCTGTTTACAGATGCATCTCCCACCAGAACTGGTGCATGGGTAGGACAAGGAACAACCAGGAAAGAGGCTAGACCGGCAGCATTCCATAGCCGGAAATTAACACCCTCCCAAAGCAACTATCCCACACATCAACAGGAGGCTCTTGCAATCGTTGAGGCTGTGGAAGCCTTTGCACACCTGTTGTCACACACCAAATTCACTATAGTTACTGACCATGAAAGTCTAACTAAACTTATGACCCAAAAGAACCTAAGCGACCGGCAGCAAAGATGGCTAATGCACCTTAGCCGCTTTGATTTCTCTATTCAATATATGCCAGGAGCAAAGAATTTCTTAGCAGACTACCTATCGAGAATCCATGAAGATGGATCTTCATCTTATGATATAAGCCTCCAAGATCCCACTTCCGAAAACCATGATACCCAGATCACTCCAAACACCAAAGCATCAGAAATCCACACTAACTACACCTCTTCAGCATCCTACAGCTTAGAATCCAATAGCGACATGAACTCCTCAGCAGCAAACCGACACTCTCTAACCCTCACCTCACGAGATTCAATACTCAGGGCCAGCCCTGATTATATGTTGAACACCATTCAAGCTAATGCAGTCACCCGATCCCAGAAATGAAAGGAAAGCAACAGAAACCCTCCCAAGAGCGAGACCAGCACTGATAGTTCCATCACCAAAGGCAACTCCTGGGGAGACAGAGTCACACTTCCCAAGCTGTCCAAAAAGAAAGCAGCACATGCAGCATCCACCTGGACAGCATGCTATGATGATGAATGTGAAGTACACAAATCAGATAAGGAAGGAGCAAATTACTTTCCCAGGGATCCCAAGAAACGAAAGCAAAGTAAGAAGGGCAAGGGAAAGAAACATGCAAATGAAATCATTTCCTCCTCGCCAGCGAGCACCCCTCCACTTACCACATGGCCTTCTCCCTCTCTCCCCCATCCCCCTCCCAGATTCTTAACAGACCAGGAAATGTTGGCGGATGAATTGATACTAGATCAGTTACCAGATGCCTCCCCAGCTTCCTCTTCTTCACCCCTCTACAGCGAGCCTTTCTGGAGCTACCAGGAAACAAAAAAAGCGAACACCTTCTTAGGTACAATTCACACAACACTCATGGGCGAATTCTGTCCAAAGGTCATTGCAGTGCTTAAGCTTGACCCCCTCTTTGCTAGAGTCCAGGAGACCGGCAACAAACTACACTATTCCATTCAAGATGGCCTTCTTATTGCACAAAATACCAACGGGTATTATAACCTTTATGTCCCTGTGGGACCTTTGGAAAGGGGAGTATCCCTTCAGGATTTTATTCTCAAAACAGTTCATGAAGGCCTTGGACATTTCTCAGCCCATAAAAGCTACCGTTATACAGCCTGTTTCTTTTGGTGGCCACAGATGTGGCAGGATTTCATGGCCTATTGTCACTCCTGTGACCAATGTCAGATCAACAACGAACCAACTACCCTCCCAGCAGGATGATCCCTCACACTCCCGGAGCCAGATGAGGCATACCAGTCCTTGGCTATCGATTTTGCTGGACCCTTCACCAAATCAAAAAAATACAATACTATCATGGTTATCATTGACCGATTCACATCATACACCCACTTGGTCCCCCTTGGAGACCTGGCCACCTCCAAGAAGACATTCAAAAAACTTCAAAGTAACATCTTTGATGTTCATGGCCTTCTACTCAGCATCATACTCGACCAAGACTCCCGGTTTACCTCTAAGTTTTGGTCTCAAATGATGAAATCATTGGGAATTCAGGTCTGGATGGCCACCCAATACCATCACCAAACCAACGGCCAAGTGGAGTGCAGGATTTGCACACTCAAGCAAATGATGAGGAACTTTGTCAACAAAAGGCAGAACAACTGGTCCCAGGCTCTCCCCTCTATAGCGGCAGCGATGAATGGCGCACCCCATGAATCCTTAGGTATCTTACCCTACCAGGCCCTATATGGATGGCCATGGAAAATCTTTAACCCTGTCCAATGATCAGCCAGCAAGGTACCAGCTGTTGATGAAATATTGAATACCCATGAAGCAATGAGAATGGAAGTGGATATGGCGTGGAAGCATGCCACATTCAGGCAAACAGTACAAGCAGACAAGTGGCGCAAACCCCAGAAATGCCCCTTCGAGATAGGAACCAGAGTATTGGATAGAGGGTGGCCCTACACCTCTATACCTGGACGATTGAGGAAGCTAGAACCCCAGTGGTTTGGACCGTTCAAGGTACTGGAACATGATGTCTATACCGACAACTACAAGCTTGAGTTGCCACAGCGAATGGAGTGACAGAAACCCTTCTTCCACATATCTTCCCTGAAAGAATACCTCGAAAATGACCCAAATAGATTTGCATCTCAAAGGATAGACAGGCTGGCACCTATCATCATTGACAATGCAGAAGAATGGGAAGCGGAACAGATCTTTGACTACAGACGCCAGAACAACAGGGACGAATTCCTGGTACACTGGAAAGGATATGAAAGGACTGACGACTCTTGGGAACCCATTGAGAACTTGGAAAACTCCTTGGAAATCATCCAAGAATACTGGACTACAAACCACCCGGCGGCCCCCCTACCTAAGATCAATTCACACTATGTTAGAACAGTTTGGGAACCAATGGAAGTATCGGAGACCCCCTGTGCGGCTGGACCTGTACCTGACGAATTTTGGGAACCTTATGACGATGAGGAATATGACTCTAGCTATTCAGAGTTTGACTACTTCAGTACCGATGATAACACCCTCCTTTGGCACATGGATGGGAACGAGCAGGAGGACTTGAAATAGAGTATGTGGTGTTTTAGATTGGGGGAATGTAACATGTGTACATGTTCCGGCAACTGTATACTGGTTACACTTATGTTTTCCTTTGTCATGTTATGTTGTCTGTTTTTGCTTTGATTGATTGATTGTTTCACTACCGGTATCACTAGGATTCCGGTAACATGTTATGTTTGTTTTAGTTATGCTTTTGTACCAGCGAAGTTGTGCCCTAGGGATTCCAAAGGAAGGAATGGTCATGTATACCGGCGGTAGAGATAGGGCTTCGGTGAGGGATTGCCTTGGGCTTTCAGGACTCCGGTAGGATGACAAGATTCCAGTAGTGTGTACTTACCAGTAATGACAGTGGTTGCGGGTTTTCAGGAGCCTCTACCTTGGGTGGAGGAAATCATGTATTTAAGACAGGCTTCCTGACTAGCACGAAACGCCAGACTTCAGACAGAACCTAGATAAGAAATATACTTGGTTGAACGGCGATTTTCTTGCATCGTTTCTCCTTCGCTTCTTCTAAGACCTTCTTGTCTTTCCCTCTCTAGTCTTCCTTAGGAATCAAACGATAGCTGGCCTACCACCGATCCCTATTGTATTAGTTCATACAGGTTACTACCTGTTAGAAGACTGACAATTCAACTATATTCAATAACTCAGAGTCACTACATATGCCAACACCAATTATTTACAACCAAACTCATGGTAGTCCTGACCTCACTTCACTCCCTAGGGTATTCCCACCTAATCAGGATGAACAGATTCAGGTGGAGGATCCACATCCACCAGAAGTTAGCCAAGACTTTGAGTCCACTGATTGGTTACAAAGCAAAACTGTTAGTATACAGAACATGGACAATGGAATGGAACTTGTGGATTCTTTACCTACAGAGGACAAGCAATTAACACTATTTGAGTTAGCCTTTGCATTGGTAGATGATACACTTGCTATTAGCAGATATATGTATGCAGCCCTAGTAGAGAGACTGAAAATAGCAAAGTCTCGTACTGAAATACATCAATTACCATCAACTTTAGAGCCTATTCTGGTGTATATTTGGTCACATCTCCCAATAAGTCCTGATTTCTCTGGAGAGATAGTAGTAAATATTAAAAAGAAAGCTTTCAACCATACACATTTAATAGGTAAAAGCAAGATCTTTTATTAAAATCCAGTAGACCCAATGACTAGGATTATGCAAAATTAGAAAATGAGAGAAAGGATGCATTTTGGCTTTGCATTCTTGGTTGATAAAGAATCAGAGTTGTGGTATTCTGAAGTATGTGTAGAGTCAATTCACACCACCTCGGAGCAGGCTGCAAGGTATCCAGATGGTAGTATACTGTTCCCATCTGACTTTATTGGATATGAAGATGGTAGAAAGATTGCCAGGATCCATGGTGTCTATCTTGATCAACATCATCCTAATAATACATCTATTAAAAACCAAGAGTCACATGCAGGTATTGTACTATGGATACAACATTGCCTAAAGAGATCAGATTTTTACTAATCTGAAATGATTGAATAGATGAATAAAAAGTTGACAAGTATTCTAAATGAGATTTTTGAACTAGTAGAACCAAAGAAGGTTAGTTTTTCTCCCCCTTAAGGATATAAAGAGTCTAACCTAAATAGACTTTTATCCAATACCATCAGTATCTCGAAGGATAAATGTCTTGTATGACAGACTTCATGAAACTATGAAAGAACTTAAGGAGGAGCATGAAGCTGCAAGTTATAAAGCAATTGAAACTATATGGAAAAAGCTTATCAATACAGACAAAAGACAGGTAGCACTCGCAACCAGCCATGGTCAACTATGTGGATGTGGCAACTGTGTTAGGCGAGTAAGACCTCCAGTAGCGATTGTCCTACGAAGTTCTGATCTTGATATAATAGAACATAAAGCTCAAGCTGCTAGAAGATCTGCAGCTGCATCAATTACCCATACAACATGAACTGATTATATAAAGTATGATTACACTATTTGCAATATATTCCAATTAAGCTCCAACAATGAGCTTACAATCCAGTCCTGTTGTTTGTCTCATCCAGTCCATATAGAGCTTGAGTTAGATCAATATGGGTGAGAATTTCTTATACAAATAGCTATTGGTGATAATATTTTAAGCATACCACATACAATATTTGTGGATGGATTTGGTCAATACCGAAACAATTATTGAAGTTTGACAGGTGTATACTTGGTTCTATCCTCTATATTCTTAAGAGAAAGGACATACTTGATGAATACATTTCCCCTTACTCTTGGCCCTTATGGGTCTAGTTGTATCAGTGGAATTTTTGAGACCTTGGGTCCTGCCATGTCAAAATGAGAGGAGTGCCATATACAGGTATTAATTTCTAATGTTTGAAAGATATTACTTGCACCAGCATTTGTTCTTCTTGGAGATATGCCTCAACAAGCAAAAAATATGGGTTTTAAAAAACAGAATGCCTTATTTGGATGCCAGCTGTGTCTTATCCCATCAAAAATCTATTGTGATATTGATTATAATACAATATCAAATGGTTTGTTACCCCATAAACTAATATTTTACTATACTACTATCAAGTTTTATACTAATGCACAGGTAACTACCATAGGTCGATACTATGAAGTTTGTAAATAAAAGAAAGATATAATATGCTCAGAAGTACTTAGTAGAGATGGTAAAGTGGACCTATTCAAAAACCTTGGGATGCAACCTCTAGATCCACCTATCTGGAAGTTGTTTCCAGGTTTGGATTTAATTAGAGGTGTAGCCATTGATTCACTACATGCTGATGTTTAAGGAATTGAGTAATTATCCCAAGAACCTTTGATAGAATATATGCTAGTCCAAAAATATCATGTAATATGATCTCTAATAACTATTATCAAATCATACTAACATACAAATTCTTAATAGGTTGAGTATGCACATCAGATATCTACCATACCTTATCCACCAGGTTGGCCTAAAATTGAAAACTCAATTCAATATCACCTTTCTTGGGACCTGAGTGAGTAATCTTGTGCAATCCTGCTCCCAGCAATTTTACTTTGTAAATAGCTCCAGCTTTCCTTTATCCAAATACTATTTATTAAGGCTATAGAAGCAGAATTTGCTCCAGACATTGTACAGAATCCAAATCTCACTATTCTATGAATCATATCAATGATATATACAGTAATGGCATAAGGTTATGCTATCTATTCTCAATTTACTCTTACTGAAGCAGACAGAGAGAGTATGACAACATGTATTTTTCATAGCCACAAGAGCTTTCTTTACCTTGTTCATGCAGCTGCTGATTCCAGAAAAAAAATACCAGTACTTAACAGCCTATTCAATCATGAACTGATGGATAACTCCCCAGCTGAATCTGATACTGACTCTATAGGAAGTAGTATTACTTCTGAATCTCAGAATCTTCTCAATATTACAACAAAGGAAGACCTATCATTACAGACTCCAAAGGTTATTGCTTGGGCAAGTAGGTCAAATGTCTATATTACACTGTATAAAGTATATTATTGACACCTCTTGGTATCTTGACAACTGTAGTGCCAAAAGCCAATTTGATTTCTATATTCAAAAGATATTTGTATACCTATCATAGTATAGAAATATCTTTGGAATATACAACTAAAATTGACTTTTTCACTATACTATTGTGGCAATACTGGGGATGTCATGCTACTCTGATACCAAAAGGTATCAGTAATAGAGAAATATATGTTATTGATGGTCCTTGGTATCACAACAATAGTACAGCCAAAAGCAGATTTTATTTCTCTATTCAAAAGATATTTGTATACCTATTATGGTACAATAGAAATCTCTTTTGAATATACAACTAAAATTGGCTTTTGGCCATACAGTTGTTGTGATGCCAGGGACCTCATACTGCTTATATAGTTTTTTGAAATAAGCTTTTAAGCTGCACTAGTAACATGACATGAAGGGGTCACCAGTGTGGCTTAAATGCTTATTTTGTGAATGTTAGTAACAAGTTAGACTCTGTAGATATCACAATTGATTTTTAAATATATTATGTATGCAGAAGAATAGATCCTGTTACCACATGTATGCAGTTCCTAGTTTGTTTATACACCCAATTTTACACCGAAATAATGCTCAGACATCATCAGATGTGTAAGCATTATTTGCAGATACAATGTGGTGTACAAACAAATCAGGAAATGATTATACATTGTTTCTCATATACTCTTGGTACATGAGTTGCACACGTGAGGTGCACATGTATGGACCTCCTGTGTATATGGTATATAAACTCAGTCCTTCTCCCCTCCTTTCCTCCTTTACTTCTTTCCTCGCTCTCTTGTTTTTTCCCTACCATAGGGGAAGATAAGAAGGAGTCTCCTTCTCTCCTTCTCTCCTTTTCTCCTTTTCTCCTTCTCTCCTTCTCTCCTTCCCTTCTTCTCTCTGTCTCTTAACAAGAGGCTCTTCCCCCACACATGCAACTCCTTTGTTTTTTTATTTTTTTATTACCCTATTCCTCCAACTCTGATAATGCATCAGATGTTGATAAGATACCCACTGAATAAGGGAAAGTAAGTACACCCCACCACACCATTAACTGGTTGGAGTGAGCAATATTAACATTTCTTATCCTCTTAGATATTCCACTATCTTAGTCCTTCCTGGTGCCCTCATTCTTCCTGTGGTTCAACCTCAGGGAAATGAAGTATGGATAGGGAAGTAAGTACAGTTCATCTAATTTTTAACATGTGATAATTACTAACATTTCATTGTTTTTCTTAGGCATCCTGCCACTAAGTCTGTTTCACTGCATGGGCTGAGCAGGAAATAGAGAGCTCTAGTGTACACTGTCAGGAGTATCCTGACCCAATCAACTTCACCAGAAAGACTACCTTTCATGGTGGAAGTGCAGGATTCCATGTAAGTGAAATACAACCTACACTGATCTCTCAGAAACATTTAAACTAACACTCATAGAGGATGCTATGGTAACATAGCATATACCAAAGGCTTGTGTGGGTTCATGCACCCATGCCAGTTCACTGTTGTACACAGTATCTGGCATGACTATGTCAAGGCATACTTGACTGGGCACTCCCTGGACCTCTACTGCCTGATCCAAGCTGAATTAGATTTGTTTGTTGGGTATACTCACTCCCTTCCCTCAGTTGTAGCCCAGCTCATACTTATTAAAGACAAGCACTAGTCTGATGACATTTAGGAAGTGGAATGCTAAATTAGCCTCTTGGTCTACAATAAGGCCAAGAACCTGTGGACATAGAATAGGCATCATCTGGTGGTGGGGAAGAGGATTGGTAGTGAGGTTGAGGGACCTGCAAGTAAGTATCGTCCCCTCCGATCTACTATATGCTATCCTCATGCTAACACATATTGTCAGTGGCTCAATTAGTTTAGGTTACCCCTTATTGCTTACAAGTAATCAGAATCCGTATAGTTCATCAGTTAAGTACCTAGGAATATGGACACCTATTCCTTAGCTAACCCTGGTGTGCCAATGACTCTGACCAGGGAATCCCCTTGGGAGTCATGGCATTACTGAGTATCAAAAGTGTGCTAAAGGTAGTCAAGCAACAGCATGTAGATGGGGTAATCCAGTGCCCCTGATATCTCCTTGAGGCAACTGGTGAGGGTACTCAGTTACTTAGTCAGGTGCCCTCCAAGCCTCTCCCACTCTGGGAACTCATCTTTCTTAGTGAAGATGCAGACATTCTGGCGTGGCTCCTTGCCAACAGTGAGTACACTCTGGACATAATAGTCCTCCTAGAGGAATGCCTCAGTGTGGGAGAGGATCATAGCCAGACTTCCACACCTGCCTATAGCAGATATCCCTTCATCAACTGCAATGTCTGTCATTGCTGTAGGCAGGTTGGAGCTATTGGGGAGGCCATGCAAGAGGAGGAGAAGGAGAAAGAGGAGGAGGATGAGGATGAGGAGGATGAGGATGCAGAGGAGCAAGATTCTGATGAATACACTATTGTTATTGAAGACATAAGTTGCTATCCCTAACCATATTTTGATTACTATCTTAGCTAATCACAAACACATAGGATAATGCAATTGATGAGGAACTTGGTCCCTCATGCCCTCCTCCTACTACAAGCCCAGACTCCCCCCCTATTACTGCCAACAAGTCTCCTGGCCTGTCAGAGCAAGAGAAGCACAGAAGGTGACTTAATCTTGTCTGACAGTAGTCCTGGATAGCTGCATTCCTTACAACTGCCAGCCCTGTTAGCCACTGTCCCCCTGCCATGTCTGGGCATTGCAACAATGATCCTGCTGCCTTCTGTCTTGCTCTACCAGTTCTGTGGACTCCAATGCCCCCACTTTTGCATCAAGCCACCACTTTGCACCAAGCCTCCTGATAGCACTGGGCCCCTCTACAGGCTACCTCTCACTGCCCTACCCCTGACACAATTGCTGTGGCCCTGGAGACCTCCCCTATGACCTAGCAAGGAACAAGATGCCAGGGTCCCCACAAATAATTCCTTAGTAATGTTTTGTTTCCGTTGCCTTTTTTTTTTGATAACTAGCTTTTAGTTAGGTAGTTTTCAGATAGGGAGCTTTTAGCTTTGTAGCATTTTATTACTTAGCATTTTCTCTTGGTCTAAAATAAAAATAAAAATTTGCTAACTCATATAGGATGTTTTGTGATATTGAGTATCTCTATATGATAGTAAAGATATGGTCGAATGCCCTTGCTTTGGCATCTCATATTGCTAGCCATTAACATTTTGATCTTAAGTGCCTAGTATGTAATAATAGTGATAGCATCATGCTCCCTTACTTTGGCATCTGGTATTTTCTGGATTTGGCACATCTCACATTGCCTGTCATTAACTAACCTGGAGTCAACTCATGGTTTATTGATCATCCACTAGGGTATTGAGATTAGCAATGAGATGGACTGGGGTTTGAAGTTGGTCAGGAATAGTTGGGCTACAAATCCTATCTGTCTCATCACTAACAGCTATGATCAAGCAGGTCAGATTGCTTGAATTCAGTCTCTCAAGTATTCAGCTATGTTGACTCAATACCAGGTATTATGGGTAAGCTCATTGGAGGAAAGTAGCGGTTGAGGCTTGGTCATTTGCAAATAATATTAGAGGTAACAAAGATCATCTTGTAGGCTTGATGAGAAACAAGTCTCAAGAAATTGTGTTTGCAAAAGTCTTTTAAGATAATAACTTAATATATTGATAAGATTTCTTCTCTATTGCTTGATACTTCTAATAGCTTGGGAGCACCTCAATATTTATATTCCACATCTGGGTGATTACAGGCTACATCCAATAAATATGCTAACTAAGTATCTCTAGTGAAAATCTCTTATCTTGTCATGTGGTACTTTTAACATGTTCAAACTCCTAATAGTTCTGGAGTTATCATGCACTCCCCCAGTAGGTAGTCTTTGATCTTAATAGCTATATAAACTATATTTAACCAAGCTACTATAAGAAGTAACTACCAATAGTTCATACCTGAAATATAAGGTGATCAGTCTTATTGCTCAGGTAAAACTATCACTATGCATAATATGCATGATGAAGTTTGATAGGAAATGATAAGACTTTTGCCCAGCATTGAACCAATAGTTTAGCAGGCAGAAAATCCCTCACTCTCTATCTCTTGAGTAGGTCCTTTAGACTCTAGTTCATTCAAAGCAGTGGGCTCAGTCATATGGTCAAGCCCTATGGTGCCATAGATTCACAATATCTAAGTCACTAATAGGTTTGTCAAAACAGCCTATTACTTAACAACCATAATATTAAACTACCAAGATACAGGATAATAACTCACCAGTGCCTTAACCAAATGTCTTCATTCCACTTCTCACTTTTCACCCCCAGTGCCCTCTCATATATCCTACAGACAGCATCCAGTCAGATGGATGGTGATGACATATATGGTATTATGCGGAGGCTGTCAATATTCAATGCTCAAGTGTCAGGATCTGACAGGACCATAGTAAGGTATTGATGTGAATTCCCTACAAGGGAGCCTAAGGTGCAGGGATATGATGAAATGAATGTTTGGTGAGTGAGAGCTCTAAGATGGTCTGTTCATCTAACAACAGGAGATAATTTTAGATACTTCTAGTACTAGTTAGACAACATGAGAACACCATAGCACCAATAGTATCACTAAATAATACTATTCATAGCTAGATTTTATTAAGCTACCCACCCTTGCAATACTCTTATTTCATCGAAGTTGTTCATGCCAGAGTCTTCAGTCCAATCATAGTTGAGAATGCCTAAATTGTTATGAACATAATGTTGAATACTTTGAAAATGCCATTTTGCAAGCAACGCTTTTGTTTCAATAAAGAGTGATAGTTAGTGATCCTACACTCCCCCTTAGAGCCATGTGTATTAGACATGATGCATCATATACAATAAGAGAAAACTATACAAAATTCTCATCATTACTAAACTGTTGTTGTGATGCCAAAAGGCATTGGTAACATATTTCTACATTACTGACACCTTGTATCATTATGATTACATGATATCCCATGGTATCACATTGGTAATAGCATAACATCCCATGGCATCATGGTTGTGACAGTATGATGTCCCTTGGTACCACACTCATGACATCATTACTTGTACCCTAATCCTCACAACTTCTTCTGTATACCTCTAATCTTTCTATCATATAATGTCTTCTACTGGTCTCTACTTTAGGTATGTGCTCCCACTACCAAACCATTACATCTAGTGATTCAAATATCTATATGTACTAGCCTTTTGACATAATCTCTGTGAATCTTATTTGTGACCAACCACTCAGGGGCAGTAAAAGGAGAAAGTTACAAACCAGTATACATCTCTCTATATAGAGCTTCATGGCTTGTATACCTTTGGGACCATGTTGTGAGATTTCTCAAGTTGTAACAATTAGCATTCCAATTGGTTTAGATCTGCTAGTACAGCCTCTCCTCAATACAGATACTCATGATACTAGAACTGACCATATTATCAACAGACCACCTTGTACTCTACGATTCTAGATGCACCATACTATGCTATATCTTCCTCATCTACTCCAGCATTATACCAATAGTAGCACACTAGGAAACCTTATATATCCTCTCTACCACCAAACACACACTGGTATAAGGCAGAGGCCTGGGAGCAAGGAGCTGGTAACAATTCATACCATACTTTATCCTACACTGAAGTGCCATATTGATGGGGGGTCTACCTCGATGAAGCTTTCCCAGCTTCAGGGTAACCAATGAAGGCTCAGGCCAAGGACCGATTGTGAAATGAAAGGCTGGTTTGATAAGGGAATATCCCTAACCCAGGAGGACCAGGCAGCCTATAAGCAGGTAAAAGAGAGTAGTGAGAAGGTATTCTATATTATTCAACCCAAGCAAGGTATGCAATAGCAGTGGTGTAGTACATGTCATAGAATAATAAAATAAAACATACTTAGGAAACATTATCAAAGTCTTCCTCAATATAGATATTGAGACATAAAATTCCTGTCCACACCTGGTCAGCCTGCAAGTACTATTCCAGGATCAATGCAATGCACTTAGTACCTCATATCAGTAAGTTAATATTAGTGAGTATGAGCTGTACATGACTCTCAATTGCAACTATCACTGCCTTCTCATTGTATTTGCCAGTCCAGCCTCCACCATCTATGGTGAGGAGGTTGGAGCAAGGATTGTAAAGCAGGCTACAGACAACATTACCAAATATTATGAGATTCAGCCTCTGAGGCTTCCCAGCAGCATAAGGTACAATCATACCAAGAATTGGTTCCTGTAAAATCCACAATACTATACCTATCCTACCTTGCCCTATGGGGTATTCCATTGGGGCATTTGGGCACAACAGGGACATGAGGGTCTAGGATCCATTTTGACTAAAGATACAAATGACATCAGTTCAAATACATGCAGAGACCTACAAGCACTTCTTGCCTCACTCCAGAATATCAAATAGCTTAAGTGAGGGCTTCTTGGGGCTGTTGACAGGCTACAACATGATATAATGCAGTCTGCTATTAAGCTATTACCCCTATCACTTGCAGAATCTCTCAACCAAATATCATAATAAGTGCTTTTTCCTGTAGGCATGCCTCATCAACATCATAATGGAGTCAGACTTGGACCAGGATGACCTTGACTCAGTGATGAGTGTACCATTAGGATAGTTTGAAGGGGTCAGATTTGGTCTATTTGATTTGGAATAGTACTTTCACTTTCTTATGGGTTCTTTTGGAGACATCTGTAGTTACAAGCGTATCTCCTTTATAAAACTCTGGACTGGTTGCCAACTGTACTTGTTTTTGTCTATGCATGGGTCCCTGCTGTAGTCTGTTTTCGAGAGTCAGACAGAGGCTGGTACTGGTAGGGGGAGACACACAAGTGGAAGCATGAATGTGTCAATGGCACAGCTTTCTCTGATATCCAGAATGTGTGTTTCAATTCTGAATTCTTTCTGAGAAACTAACTTAGCCTATTTATATGATGGGATGTATCTGACCTCTGTTGTGTTAGATTACCTTGAAGGGCATATAGCTGGATGGATATGTGGATACATTGATTTGTGGTGGATCAGAATAAAAAAGATAATATGAGAACAATTGATAATGTAGCTAGGAATAATGTTCCTAAGCCTACTATGATGTGTAACTAATATTCATGAAATAAGCTTCTATTTTGCACAAGTATCATGATACAAAGTGATGTTGAGTGATGGCCTATAAAGGGGAAGTAGCTTGTGTAATAACAGAGAGGATGAGATGATCTGATAAGATGGTGTAATACAAGGCATCAAGCTATAAGTGCTAAGCCTGATTGGATACTGGTTACAGTTCTCCATATGCAAACCCCTTGACTCCGTGTTCTACTAATACATGTCAAGATCAATACTATATCGTACTCCTGCACCTCATAATATATAGAGGACCACCAAGATTAACTAGGCAGACTATCACCATGGCTGTCAAATGTCCATTTTGTTACCAAGGATACATGTGGGCAGGTGGATATGAGAAATACCTACAAACTACATATGCAAATCTGGACATCCTACTAGCCTCTACTATATGACATGCACCTTCCCAAAGTCCTATTAATGATATGGAAACTGACCTATTCTTCAACGTAGAGGTAAATTATGACAATGAACAGGCAGATTCAGACTATGAATGTAATCTGGACCCCACTAGATGTGATGCTGACACATTGAATGATGATGGAATGTGTGAGTCTGATGCTGAAGTAGTCAACAACAACACCTCAGTGATGGCTGGGAGACAAGCACATTATCTAGGTGCCAGGAAGCAATTTTAGATGTGAGTGGGTTTAAGGATGAACACCATACTCTGTGGCAGGATCTATGGACTCTATTTGTCAATGCTCATGATTTAAAACTTGTATCTTGGTTTATTCAGAGCAAGATGTCAAAGTGTCACATCAATAAATTATTTTCCAGCAGTCTTGGTAGTTCTACATTAGTGGCCAATAGTTCAATGCACATGTTAGAGAATCATCTCTGATGATTCGACCCCTACAGTCCTTGTCTACAATGGGTCAAAGGGGAAATTGATGATGGCAAGAG
This sequence comes from Choiromyces venosus 120613-1, assembly GCA_003788595.2. NCBI lineage: Eukaryota > Fungi > Ascomycota > Pezizomycetes > Pezizales > Tuberaceae > Choiromyces > Choiromyces venosus. The sequence goes on from ML120356.1 coordinate 1,248,910, forward strand.
AATGCAGCTTTTCTTCAATCAGAGTATCCTTCAGTGTGTCAAGTACCTTCTTTAGTAGATAGTATACGGGAATGACTTTTTCTACATACTACAGCATGAATATGACCAGGATGGATATAGGATATATGCCAAAATGCATACAGTGGACTGATGGTAGGACATCCAAGTACTGTACACCCTGCTTTGTGAGCTCCTTCATCAAGGGAATAGCTAACTATTTATAGGATACACTTCCATGTAGTGCAACTCTGGTTCCAATAATTTGAATGTCTAATTAGACACATCTTCCCCACTTATTGGGTGACAAGAATGTGTGGCCTGTCTATATTACGACCAGAAATCCCCTATCGACCAGGTATAACAGACCTGGATTAATGGTGGTTCTCCTTCTTGAACTATTGTCCATCCTGTCTAAGTTCACACAGTCCTCTTCAGCAGACAACCTACAGAGAGAAATTAATGCTGACATACTATAAGGCATATTTGGACTGATACTGTTGCTCTTGCAAGATACAGTACTTAACAGTGTCTCAATTCACTGCGTAGATGGAAAGGTCTAGTGGTACTTCCCTATCTTGTTCACAGGAGTTGCAGACTGTTGAAAATTTGTAATGTAAATAGAGACCCTTTTTGCATGTGACTTTTATATACTTCTATTTTCTACTCTCTACTATATATCCCTAATAGACTCCTCATCTCTTAGCCTGCCTCGTCACCTCATATCTGCCAAGCCATCTCATTTACATGCGGTAGAGATATTTTCTGTGCTGCTCTTCAGCAAACCCTACAGTCGTTACCTCATTAGAAAGTTATTTCTGACACTCTCACTGCTTCCTAATTCTTACAGATACAGACATCCCGTATACTAGGTCCCAACCAAAGAGATAAGAAAATATTTGGCCAGTCCAGGGCTGGCCTCATTAAAACCATATCTACTTCTGATTGCTTGATAGGAAAAAAAGTACCCCCCAGACTGCCAAGTATAGTACAACATTACGTAAAAGAAAAGGTAAACTAATATTCTGTATACTCCTACTTAATTTTCCAATTAACTTCTCTGATCCTCCCAGTCACCCAGTTCACCCTCATCACCTTGCAGTCTCATTCCTCCTACATGATGTGGGTGGGTATCTCTTGGAAGAGCTTTTGTTAGGATATCTGCTATCATCAATGCAGCTGGGAGGTACTCAATCCGTATTTGTCCTTGCTGGTAAACCTCTTGTATCAAATGAAACCCAATGTTGATGTGCTTTTGGCACTCATTGATTTGACTTGTGGAACTCATAGCAATCTTCATGGCACTTTAGTTGTCCATATACAGGAGCTCTGTGGGGACTTTGGCGATTATGCACTCACGTGTTTTGGTAGTTCTTGCAATTTTCTCTTCACTAGGAGAAGGACTGGGATCTAGGAAATCGTTCAGTAGACATTGAAGCCATATACCTTATCTTGCAGATTCGCAGCTGCAAACATACTCTGCTTCTGTACTAGAGAGTGTGACCATAGTTTGTTGGTTGGATTTCCTTAATACAGTAGCTCTCTCTAGTGTGAAGATGTATCTGGACATCGACCTCCGATTATTGCAATCTCCTGCATAGTCTGAGTCTGAATATCGAACAAGTATGGGATTGACATTAGTTCTACTGCTTCTACAGCTATAGGTTAGACCCAGCTTTCGTGTCTATTTTAGATACTGGAGGACATGTTTGGCAGCTGATAAATGCTTGTCTGTTGGTGCGGAGTTGAACTTGCTAAGAGTTGATACTGTGTATACTAGATCTAGCTGAGTTGCAGTCATGAGATACATCAGGCTACCCACAAGAGATTGGTATAGCTGTTGATTCTCCAAACCTAATTCATTCAAATCCTGGACATGCCAGAGCTGGCTTCCTGATTCGATGGGGGTAGCCACGCTATTATAGTTCTCCATCTGGAATCACTTCAAGATTGTGTCTATGAATCTTTCTTGGATTAGGTGTATTTCTCCAGAGAGTTGCCTCTGGATCTAAATACTTAGGAATTGATGTGCAGGGCCAAGATCAGTCATTGGATACTTATCTGACAGTAATTTCTTAATTCAGTTAACTTGAGTGTGGCATTGACAGGCAATGAGCAGGTCATTGATGTATAGTAGGAGGAAGAGATGACCAATAATAGGTATGGCCAGAATGTATAGATTTGGGTCACTGCCTGAACATTCGAACTCTAGTGACCTGAGAAATGTGTCATTATGAGCATACCATAAGCATGGAGCTTCTTTCACTACATTCAGGGCTTTCTTGAGCTTAGAGACACTACCCAGTTTGCAAATGCTTAGTCTCAAGGCTTTTCCTGAACCTGTGTGATATTTAAGGAGTCCATCCAGGAGTTCCACATAAACATTGCCTTTGACTGCCAGATTTAGGAATGCTGTGACTATGTCCATTTGGTCAAGCTCCTACCTGTAGCATGCTGTTAGAGCTATCAGAATGCGGAAGCTTACAAGTTTGGCAATAGGTGCATAGGTATCACTATAATCAGTTTGTTCAATACCCTTGATTACAAGTCTTCCTTTATGCCTTTTTGAACTATCAGGGTTCGTCTTCAACTTGAAGACCCACTTGTACCGAATTGGCTTTACCCCAGTGGGTGAAGGGATATACTCCCATGTCTCATTCAGTTCTAGGGAGCTCACTTCCACATGAATAGCTTCCCCCCACTTCCCAGTATGGTCTGAAGATAAGGCTTTTCAGTAGCTAGCAAGTTCACCCATCTTGATGCTTGCTCCAGTGATGGTTACTCTGTTCATTCCACCAGCCTACTTGATCTTCGAGATTGCCCTGGAGAGGTTACAGGTACTGGTGTCAGGCTAAGGTATGAGATGAGCGTATTGTGTCAGGAGGGTTGATCTATACCTTGTTTGGATCCTGGGCCTGTGGCCACTTCTTCTATAGTGGATGTGCACCTTTCAACAGCTATAGGATATCTGGAAGGTTGTTCTTCCACTTTGCAATTTGTATCTTCACCATTGACTTCCAGTGGATTTGCTGACCCTTCACCAGGTCAATTCTTTGAGTCTCAATAGACTCTAAGTCTGGCAGAAGTAACTTCAACACCTTGGATTCTGGTAACGTATGCAAATGTTTCTTGGCAATCTTGGTCTTGTGAAAGACAACATTGGAGGCATTGAGGATTCTGCCTTTCCCAATGTTTTGTATTCTACAATTGCATGTCCTACGGGTACTCTCCCCTGTAGTTGTGTTTGTATTCTTGATGTCTTCTGTCTGCGGATCCCATAGTCACCATATCTTTGTAGAGTTGGTGTAGCTGACCATGATACATTCAGTTGCTTGAGGAGAGAATTTGCCATTCTGGAGTGCTTTGGAGATCACTTTGTAGGCAATACAGCTGAAATGGTGTAGGTGACTGATATCCCCCTTCTTCCCAGGTAGTACCTCATGAGGTGTCCTGCCTCTGAGTGTGTGGGAAGGACATAAGACATGGAGGTACACCTTTGTATTGACAGCTTCACTCCACAATGAGTCTTCCAGGCATGAGTCAATCAACATAGCTCTTTCTTTTGTCGCTATTGTTGTAATCATACATTCACTCATGCCATTCTTATACTGTGTGTATGGGGGTGAGGACTCGAATGAGATACCTGAGTAACACAGAATACTTCGAAAGAGTTGATTATCATATTCCCCTTTTCCATTGTCACACTGGAATCACCAGATTGGGTTGTTTGGAAACTGCATCTCATTGTGCTTAGCAAATTCCTTGAAGATGGAGACCACTTCTTTGTCTGTCTTCATGTGTAGGAAATAGACATGAGAGAGGTAGGAATAGTTGTCGATATAGAGGATGAAGTAGTGTGCTCATCCCATGCAGGGAGGAGAGATCGGTCCACATAGGTCAGAGTTGATTAGCTCGAATAGTTATGTAGTATGCTCGACCAGTGTTCGGGCAATTTTCCATCAGATCTTGGTCTTCACACATGAGGCACACAGCCCTGTGTCCTCGCCCACCTCTCTGACCTCCTCCTCTGTTTCCTCTTCTCTCAGTTCTCCTTCCATTCCTGACTAGTGATTGGCTATGTCCACCATTTGGATGTCTTCTATTTCTGCAGCTGTAGACTCTATGTGTGTCTTCAGGATGACTTTTACAGACTATATGCTGAGATGTCCAAGCCATTGGTACTAGAGCTCCAGGTTGGACTTAGTGGGACGAGATGTAGTTAAGCCATATGTCGCTGATGGGACCTTATCTGTTGGTATCGATGTCTGTTGTATGGTAGACACTGATGCATATATTGAGGTGGATGAGGATGGAGCTCTGTGCAGGCTTTTTACTGTTCCGGGGAAGTCAAATATGCCATCATGATGTTTTCCAATAGGTTTTCCTAAGAGGAAGCACTGTGCATCATAGAATTGGACATGCTCAGTCTTTATAAGCTCACCTACTGATAGGAGAGATGTGTGTAGTCTAGGTACCAACAGAGCCTCTATTATCATAGTTCTTCTACAGGGTAAGCATAGCTTTATGGTCCCTTTTGCGGAGGCAATTATTGGTGACCTATCTCCAATAATGACGTCTATTTTCTGTAATAGTGGATGAAATGCCTGGATGTCATGTCTCTTGTGAGAAAGATGGTGTGAGGCACTGGAGTCAATGATCTATTGGCTGTTACTATTCCAATTGGTGTTGGTTGAAACAAGAACTCGTCATCTAATCACTATTGTACCTCAGACTATGACTACTGATGCATGCACATGAGTGTCTGCTAGCTTATCTTCTACTTGTTCATCTCACTGTTCTTATTGTTCTTGCTGGTACTTTCAGCATTCAGATTTCCTATGGCTGATGTTTCCACAGTGCCAGCAGCTCCTGTCATCTGAGGTCGATTTCTGTATTCCTCGCCCACATCCACAGCTTCGACTAAGACCTCAGTCACAGCTTCTGCTACTGCTACCTCCTCTACCTCTGTAGCTTCCCTTTCCTTGTGGCCCTTGTCAATCTTGACTACTACCACTACTCCCATGTATATGTACTGTGAGTGCAGATGCAGATATGAGTATGGAACTAGCATTGCTAGTGCTAAGGAGGTTGTTTCTGTTTTTCTCTGCTTCTGATACAGTATTGACAATGTCTCGAGAGTCTGCTGTTCTAGTTGTGTGAATGTGATTGTGTTGATGATCAATTCATGAGTGAGGAAAGGTTGTGAGGATGTGGGATACCAATCTTGAGTCTGAAATTTCCTCATTCATTCCTGCTAGGGGAGTTGATTATAGTGAATGCCTTGCTGATGCATACCCTATATTTATCCGTCTTTTTGATTGCTGCTTGGGTATTTACAACTATTGGTGGAATTTCATTTCCACAGACGATTTTGAGAATATCTTCTGCCCGTAGGAAAGCTGTGATATCAGTGCTCCATGTGCTGCAGTTGCTGGAGGTGAGTTTTGGTCTTTCTCCATATGTGCAATGGTTGATTTCTGATGTGGGTGTGGAGGTTGACATTGTAGGCATTTTAGGTTGCATGTGGTTTCTAATCAGTTGTAAGAGTAAGGTGCAGCTCTGCATGGATCAGGTATTGGCAATGTGGATAGCTTAGGTGCACCGAGCTGGGCTCATAACCTATTGAAAATGTGCAAAGTAAATAGAGACCCTTTTGTGTGGAACTTGTATATACTTCTATTTCCTACTCTCTCTACTATATATTCCTAATAGACTGTACATCTCTTAGTGTGCTTCATCACCTGGTATCTACCAAGCTATCTCATTTACATGTGGTAGAGATATCCTCCGTGCTGCTCTTCAGCAAACCCCACAGTCACTACCTCATTATGAAGCTATTTCCAACATGGACTATATGGAAAATGTTTCACTACATGGAGTAAAATCTAATACCTGTCTGAAATATGAGGTACCTCCTGATACATTAGGAACCAATGCATAAGAGACATATCAGATGTGAGATTATACCATATATCAACATCTTGAACAAGAAAATGAGCATCAGTTGACAGACTCTGGGTCAGGAGACATGAATACTATGTTTGATGCACTTGGTATCAAGATAGGATGGAATGTTTTTCATGGGCTTTAATAGGTTTCAGCAACCAATCTGCACAAGCCAGATTTGCTCAACAAAGTTGATTTGAGACTATTCAAGCATATGATGAACTGGGATCAGGGATTCCTCAAGAAACATGCATGACTGCAGGCTTTTGACAATGCCTGAAAGGCTATACCACTATGGCCAGGATTCTTTGCACCTAAAAAAGCATACTGCAAGGTTACACAGTAGTAAAGAAAGTAGATGAGGAACCTGGGGCATTGTCTTATAGGAGTTCTAGCTGTGGCATTGAGACAGCCTGAGATTATGCAAGTATTACAATTCAGATACATATTTACCTGCATCAGGTCATTACTTAATTTCACTTTGATGGCCCACTATCAAAACTATACACCTCAGAACTTAGATTATATGGAACAATATCTGAATCAGTTTCATGATATGAAAGATATCTTCTTGGAGTTCTGAATATCATGGAGCACATGGCAAAGGTTGATGAGCAGTGAAGGGACCTAGAATATCAGAGAACATGGGTAAACCAATCTGGTCTGTTATCCAACTAGCATTAGGTATGGGAGTAGGATCATGAATCAGAGATCAATCAACATATAGAACTAATCCACATGGAATCTCATTTCAACTTCATTTAGATGGATCTACTAAGTCATTTTCAGGGTCACATAAACCAGTTTGGCAATATTTAGATATATTCTATGGAGTTTGCCAACCTCACATATAAGGAACAAATCAAGGAGGTGTGATGCCATTCAAATAAAAATAATGCTCCAAGATGGATCCTACACAACTATAGTCATGAGTATGTAATCTGAATGAGACTTTTAAACCTGGATTCCCTTTGACATTATGGGACTGATCTCCCTACCAAGGTTGTAGAACATACAAATAAAACTAATTTCCTATCTATACCAGTCACCAATTATCAGATCCTTAAGGGGTATTGTGATGATGTTTTCAATGTGATGGAATTTGGCAAGGTCATGGGTATCTTACTGGAGAGTATCTGTCAGGAATTGATTTGATATAACCAGAATAGCCTGACCACTGAGCACCACCTGCCTAAAGATCCTGCTATACTTAGATTCCTTCCAGTTGAACTACTAATTCAACTTGAAATCCCTGTTCTAGTGTTCTAGGAAACCAACATTTATGACATCTACAGAGTACACTGCACTGGAATCTGACATGCACAGTGTTATTACAGTATAGCTAAGGGAAAATGCATGAGAGTTCGATATAGTCGACATAGGGATGACCTTAGGCCAGGTATACCTCATCCTGCAGACAGACCAGCAATGGCAGTTTAACAGCCATATTGATTTAAGGACATTTAATGACATTTATGGAGGCATCATGAGATCAGACAGTTAGGCAACAACTGTTAGCTTGGGTAAGTATTCTGCATTGAAGATGGTTGAATGGTATGGAGAATATTATAGTATCTTTCATTGCAACCTGTATATAGAAACCTCTATGTAGATACTAAATAATAGAAACTAAATAATAGATACAACTAAAAGTATATGAAGTAGAAAATTACAGTGGGGAATTGGTCAGTACTTGGGATTGGGATGCTGATGAGACCATGCAGTGAAACATCATGGGTCCTGATATCACTAGGATGTGGTGAAGAAATAAGACAGATTGTAATAAATTGTCACAAAGTCCTGTGGCCTCAAAGTGATGAACTGACAATGGCAATATTTCAGGATGCTAGGAAAGTTCAGAGCAGTGATAGGGATGTCGAAGGATGGAAGGTATCTGTGATTGATATTAGGATAGAGTTATGGCATCACGATGAGAGATGGAAGGAATGTGATGAAGAGGCACCCTATGTGGCCGTGCCCAGTGGTGCTCCCGTGAGGCAGTGGCCATCACCAGATGTTAGGATATGTGGAAGAAGCTGCCACAGAGATGCAGATGTCTTGGGGTGATGAGGATATCGACCTGATGTCAGGTAGTATCCTGATATTGTAAAGCATTGCTATATGACACAGGATACACTAGGTACAATGTTGTATTGCAACACACATCATGATGCATAGGGTACAACAAGTGGTTGCAATGGAACTCAGGATGCACCAGGTGTAGTGGGCATACAAGAAATATGGTATGTATCAGGACACAATGCCCATACATCAGATGTGGGATTCTTTTTTGCTGATGTAAATCTAATCTTATTATATACTTATACTGACATTTGGTATTAAAGAAAGACAATATTGATTCTATAGTCATTGAAGAATTTCCAGCTTAACAATGTAGTTGTTCAAAGTTTGATTGCGTTAAAAATCTGAATTATAAGTTGAAAGCTAAACCTGTAGAACTTATTAATAATCAACAATGTAGAGTTTCCTTATTGTTCCGATTGGGATAGAATCCGATGAAGGAAAAATTACACCCAGTGATAATTCCTGACTTTCAAAACTATGTTAAAACCTATGGTATTCCAAGGATGGTACCACCTGGGCAAGAAAGTTATACTATCAAAATTGTATCTGAGGTGCTTGAGTTTAGAATAGAGGAACAAGTACCAACATTAGGATGTATTTCAACCAATTTCTCATGATATATGCATACCAAGCAAACTGGTAACCAATATGTCATATTTTAGAACCTGGTAGATACTTGGTGTACTGAAGTGGGGGGCAAATATTTTTATTGCATCTCATAGTATCCAGATTTGTAACCCTCCCAACTCTCATATCTCCTTCTATGCAGTGAATAGCCATAGTACTTACCTTCCACTATGTAGCAATGACTTCATACAAACAGATCCTGCATTCCTCATAGAAATCTATTTGGCTAGCCAATGGTAAAAGTACATGGTAAGAAAAATAGCACAGAAGGAAATGGAAAAAGACTTGATTGATGATCATGCAGACTCTAGTAATGAGGTTGGGTTATTTAGTGGTCTTCATTTGTTATCTCCAACTATATTTGTATCTGGTAAAAGTCTACTCTGTTTCTTTTTTTTCTTTCTCTTCTCTTCTATTCTCAGAATATCTTATTTATTTTCTTTTATTCTCCACTCCATCTATTTCAATCATTTCAATTTTCCTACATTCTCCACTTTGATTATTGCTCAGTGTTTATTCTCCTATCATCTTCATACTATACATCACAGAATTATGCTCCTTTATATATATCCTTTTTATGAACTGATTAGAATTAAATGCTTGTAATTCACAATAACAATGTTATATGCATTGAATTCTTTTATTTCCAGTTCCTTATGATGCTAGCTAATGAATTTCTCACAAGAAAAATCATACTGCATACTATCACATTTCATTGGTATTTGTATTAAGTCTTCCCTCGTAATTCCTCCAGTATCTATTATTCTATCATAACTATTCTCTTACTACTCAAGGACAAAAAATTGAAATATAACCTTTGACAATGAATTTTCCTTGAATATAATTATATAATTATAATTGATTTTGGGCAGTGTGATAGTTTTAGACAAATGTGTAGGTCAGGTAGCTTTTAGTTCACAGATTAGGAATAATAGTATTATTATTATTTAATTTTGAGGACCTTTTTTAATTAACTACTACTTTACCAAATAACTCCTTTGCTAAATAACTACTTTACAAAATAACTCTTTTACTAAATAACTCATTTCCAATGCTACTTCTTTACCAAACTTCTCCTTTGCCAAACAACTCCTTTACCACATAACTCCTCCTTTACTGAATAACCGCTTTACCCACCAGTTGCTTTACCTCACTACTCCTCCAGCTAGACTAATACTATAAACCAAGTTTACCTATTCAATTCACTTCTTAATATTCTTTATCTCTCCTTCAAAAACCCAAGGTTTATAATTTGCGATGCTAAAAAAATAAAATTGGGAGAAATATCATGAACAAATTTTCCAACAATACATTACCAAAAATAGACCTCTGGAAGAGGTTCGAGAAATCCCCAACAATAATTATGGCTTCAATCCCATATAAGTTGTTGATCAGTTTACAATATTATATTACTATTTCAATCTTTTGATTTAATTCTAATCTGGTTGTAATAGTGCAAAGACTTATACAACAACATTAAAGAAATAGGGATTTATTAAACAAAAGTTACTTCATGAGTAGTATGATTTAGTATCAAGAATATATGATCTTTGGTTACGGAGTTTCGCTATTATATCTATGTTGTTTGCACTTGAACAGTATGGGTAGACTCTATCACTGATCCAGCTACAAAACCTACAACTTCATTCCCATATCCAGATCCTACTTTTACATAACCCTCTTACTATGAAGTATGAGATCGAAAATATCACTGATGAGGCTGTATATCAGGTATTATAATAGACATAATCCCTTTCACTGGGGTACTAGTAGTTATACTATAACTCATATCTGACTTTCAGGTATCTTAGTTTCTGAGTGAGTTTCTATTAGTTCTAACCTGCCAACTGATCTGAAATATTGTTTCATAAAATTATTATAGATTTGTTAATTTAGTAATTTATTCAACTAGCATGAACTTCAATCAGCAGTTTGAAGAGCTAATCCTGAAGGTGTAGAGGTACAAACTGGAGGACAAATTCATAAAAGAGAACAGTTTATAATCAAGAGACTAAACAGAGTTTGGTCTATCAATGGGCATGACAAACTATCATACTTCAGCTTTAAAATATATACAGCCATCAATAGCTATTCTTGTTTCATCATCTGGTACTTTGTTGGTCATTCAAACTATACTGCATTATCAGTTAATGAGCAGTATTTGCTGGAAGCCAGAGAGCTTGGAATAATTCTGAAATTAATTTACTCTAGTAAAGTTACTGAGACAATTCTACTTGTGAATTCATATCTCATAATCTGCCATGCCTATGAGCCTGATATTCCATTATCCAGAGCTTGCTCCTATAGCACTTCTATCAAAAATATATGAATTGAGCCCCGGTAGAATTTGCTTGCAAATGCTCAAATAGATATATGGTCAGAGATATTTGTTGAATTGGCAGGAAATGGTTTTTTTGATGAGGCAAAATTGATGTAATATGTCTACAGTTTATTTACATATATATAGTTACCAATCATATTTAAGGATTCATTATGGTTCATAATACTCATCATATATGATGTCAGCGTAAATCTGATCACCCCTTTCTAACAGGTTAACCAACGAAAATGTACCACTATCCTCCCCCAGGAACATATGATTATAAAAGATCTCTGATGTAGAATGTAATTCTTCAACTTGAGAAATAAGTAGAGAATTACAACCAGGATGAATACCTGACAGAGAAAGTACAACAGCAATGTTCTTTCTTATGTGAGTTGGGTAGTTATCCAATGTATTTGAGGTTTCAAGACAACTATCATGCAGCTGATATTTACCTTTGCTACGTAGTAAGTGACTATGTAGCTGCGGGAGGAACTAATATTACAACTTTACCTACTCCAGTTGGTACTGATCAATGGATAGATAAAATTTCTGGAAAAATAGATTCTCAGCAAGACTTTTTGGTCTATTATCCAGAAATAAAGCTTGAGATTACAGATTCAGAGGAAGAAATAGCATATAATAAAGCACAAATTGTTGATCTAGATACAAGGTAAGAGTTAGATGACTCTGATAATGATGGCCTGATTCTTAATATTTTATAGATGAAGTCAAGTGAATTTTATGAAAGTAAATTTGGGGCTATCTATTATGATTAGCTATATGATCTCTCCTAGCTTATATCTTGCAACAGGCAATGAGTCTATAGTTAGTATTTCTTAGAGGTAATCTTACATACCTTCTATTGTATTCTCCTTCCTTCGAGAATTCTAATACTGGTTGTCTTATGCTATGTCTTAAATATTGTCCATTGCCAATACCAAGTCCTTATCGGACCAGCTGGTATTAATTTTTTATCTCCTTCATGATCATTGGTCTTGTAGATAAAGAGCATAAAGGTGTTTTATTGATAACCTATCAGATAGGAAATAACTTAGGTGGTTGCATGAAGAACTAACTATCAGGTCCTACTGACCTCCCTATATAGTTCTTCCAGCAACCCACTTACAAATCAAATGAGTCACAACTGTGACTCATACACTTGTGTAACATATAACCTCATGAACATATTTGGTCATGCGCGAAAGTCCCATGACCTTAAAGGTGTCATGTGCGAAACCTCAGGACTTGTATAAACGCAGTCATGCCTTTTAATCCTTATGACTCAGATGCTATTACAAACCCGGCATGGTTTGTAATGGTTTCACATGACATACAATTGTATGT